>JAGVVM010018407.1:0-10020 GCA_019149425.1 Psidium friedrichsthalianum | reverse complement strand
CTTGAAGGAGCGGCTAAAACATCTCAATAAGATTTCTTTCTCCGACATATCTGGTCGTACCTCGGAAGCGAGGAAGTCTCTTATTGAAGTCCAAGAAGCTCTTCAATTGGACTCTAGGAACCGTGACTTGGCTGAACTGGAAAAACAAAGGCTGAAATCCTTCTCCGAGCTTCGGCTGCAAGAGGAGCTATTCTATAAACAGAAATCTCGGGTGAAATGGCTTAAAGAAGGTGATCGGAATACTAAGTATTTCCATCACTTTGTAAACAAGAGACAGGTGAATAATAGAATCCTATCTGTTATTGATGCTGATGGAAATCTCCTTACTGATATGTCCTCTGTCCAACGCCATATTGTGGCCTATTTTGAGGATCTCTTTGCCCCTGGCCCAGTCAGGGAATTGCCGCCCATACATGAGGTACGGTCTGTTATCTCTAATCCTCTTAATGCTGATCTTATTCAGTTTGTTTCTAGGCCGATCTCAAATTTAGAGATTCGCAACACCTTATTCTCATTGGCTAGTGAAAAAGCCCCGGGGCCTGATGGCTTTAATGCGAAATTCTTCAAATCATCCTAGGATATTGTTGGCCCTTCGGTCACAGCTGCAGTTAAGGATTTTTTTGTTTCTGGCTCGTTGTTGAAGGAAATGAATACCACGATCCTGGCCCTTATCTCGAAGGTCCCCAATGCGGCTTCCATGAAGGATTTCCGCCCAATCTCATGCTGCAACACGATTTATAAATGCATTACGAAAATTCTGGGGAACAGACTTGCCTCAGTATTGCCCCACGTGATCAGCCCCAACCAGAATGCCTTTGTTAAGGGACGCAGAATAAGTGATAACATCCTTATCGCCCAAGAACTTTTCAGTGGCTTTCACCGCGAGCCTTATACTCCAAAATGTGCCATTAAAGTTGATTTCCAGAAGGCATACGACACTTTGAGATGGGACTTTCTTGAAGTTACCCTTCATGCGTTTGGATTCCCAGACTTCTTTGTGAAGCTTGTCATGGAATGTGTTACTTCTTCGAAATTCTCCATTTCCATAAATGGTGAGTTACATGGCTTTTTTCCGAGTGGGAGGGGCATCCGTCAAGGGGATCCCATGTCCCCTTATCTTTTCACCTTGATCATGGAGATCTTCTCGGGCATTTTGCACATCCAAGCTGCATGTCTAGAATTCAAATTTTTTTGGAGATGCAAGGCTTCACGGTTTGCTCACCTTTTTTTCGCCGATGATGTTCTTATCTTCTCCGAGGCGAACACTGAGTCAGTCTCTCTATTGAAGGCTGGTTTGGACAAGTTTTCGGCATGGGCAGGATTATATCCTAATGTAAAAAAAAGTGAGGTGTATTACTCCGGTCGGTCTCCAACACTCAAACACCAGCTGCTGGCTTCCCTCGGATTCACTGAAGGTACCCTTCCTTTTCGGTATCTTGGAGTTCCTATTATTGCTAAGAGACTTAGCAAGAGTGATTGTATTCACTTGGTTAATACCATTACTGCTAGAGCTCAGTCATGGTCCCAACGGTTTTTATCATTTGCTGGACGGTTGCAACTTATTAAGTCCGTGTTGCATGCTATTAATATTTATTGGTCCAGTGTATTCATCTTGCCAAAGTCGGTCCTGAATGGTATTGAGCTTGTTCTTCGGCAATTTCTCTGGAAAGGACCTAACTTGGGTGCAGGAGGGGCCAAAGTTCCGTGGGCTAAAGTGTGTTTACCCAAAGAAGAAGGGGGCTTGGGGATACGGCGTCTACTTGATTGCAACCGAGTGGCCATGCTTAAGCACATATGGCTCTTGTTCACTGATAAAGAGTCCCTATGGTGTAAATGGGTGCACTCAACGTTCCTCAAGAACAAGAATTTCTGGGTGACCAAGGCTCCGACTTTTTGTTCTTGGTCGTGGAAGAAAATTCTGGAGCTCAGACCGTTATTTCTTGAACGATCCGGGTGGCAGCTTGGGGAAGGAGTTGCTGTCTCATTTTGGTTCGACCCCTGGCATTCCAAGGGACCGTTATACAAGTTTTTCTCCGACAAGGACATCTATTTGTCTGGTATTCCTCGGACTACTTCTGTTCGTGATTTCTGTGATGGAGACTTTTTTCAGTCGGCCACCCTCAATTCGCTGACTTCCTGGCCTGAGTTCCCGCCGACGCTATCCCCAAGTCGACGTGATCGGTTCATTTGGCTTTGCCATCCCTCAGGGACCTTCTCGGTTTCATCTGCTTGGAATGACATCCGGCGGAAAGGGAGGCTAGTCTCGTGGCACCGATTTATTTGGGATCGGTATATTACACCTCGTCATGCATTCCATCTATGGATTACTACTCTCAACAGACTGCCCACGCAGGTTTTCTTGATGAATTATAGGCGAATTGCCGAAGATGTTTGCCCCTTTTGTCGCTGCAGACCGGACTCCATCGACCATCTTTACTTCGGGTGTTCTATCACGAATGCAATAGCCCAGTTCTGGGCAGCTAAATGCAACCTGTCCTGGACAAACAAACCGTGGCTGGATAACCTCCAATGGGCCCATGAACCACTTCAGTGGTCGACACTTCCACCAGTGCATAGCCCGTTTTTCTTTTGCTGCTCTTTGTCACCTTATTTGGATTGAACGCAACAATATTATCTTCAGGAACGAGGCTCGTGATGTTGCCGCGCTTAAGCTGCACCTCTTCAAAGTTGTCCAAGATAAAGCCTTTACCATGCAAGGAGCCGAAGACAATCCTAGGAATAGACGCATCTTATCGTCTTGGGGCTGCTCTCTCTCGATACTCACTTGAGTCGTTTTGCTGTGCTGTGGGCTGTTGCTCGTTGTGTCTTTTGCTGTGCACCTTGCTGTGTATATCTTGTTGGGTTTCCCCCATCTTTTCGTTGCGCAATTTCCCCGTCAACCCTGCACCCTCTGCAACATTTGTGTCACCTTGGGTGGAGGGTTGTTTTGTACGGATTGTGCTTCGATTTTGTAAGCGCTTTTGATTAGTCTAATACAATTCTTACTTTTACAAAAAAAAAAAACAAATTACCCTAGAGCATTTGGGACACAAAAAAAGTTATTCAAGATTAGGCCCGTTAAATGGGGGTCAGGTTGGATTTGGGTCGGGTCGAAAATGACCCCGACCTAAGTTGACCCATTTTAGGCATGGCTCAGGATGGCCACGGACTTGTCCATGCTTACGTTGCGCTCTTGTCCAAGTCCACGCGTGTACGTACGTACGATCAATATCCACGCGTGAAGCAAAGGAGGGGAAGCAAAATAAATTGGTGGAATTAAATTAGAACGGCAAGTCCCCGCGTCTGCTGACCGAGCAATGTCACACGGGGAAGAAATCTTATATAAAACATTTTTACTATGTAACTTATGTACTTTTTATTGGATATTTAAAGAACTAATGACCCAATGCATGAATCCCAAATTTTCAGGCCTAATTCTCTGAAAAAAAACCCCCAATTTCAGGTTCAGTCCCACATCTGTCCCAAACTTCTTTTTGTCTAAAAAAAAATCTCTCAACTTTATGTTCAGTCCCAAATCTACCCCGAACTTTTTTTTTCTCAGAAAAAATCCCAAACTTTTAGTCCAGTCTCAAATTTGCCTTGAACTTTTTTTGTTGTCTAAAAAAAAATCTTAAACTTTAAGTTCAGTCTCAAATCTACCCTGAACATTTTTTTTCTAAGAGAAAAATCACTAATTTTTACTCTAATCAATAATATGCCTCCCTAGCCCTCTATCCAATCATTAGCCATCCTTAATTTTCATATCTGACAACGATTTCATTTTGGGGAATTTCAACGATTTTTATTGGGGTGGATTTGTTATTCAAGTGGAAATGCCATGTTGGTTCGTACATATCGCTTCATTACTTTGCCAATGTGGGTTTTTTATCGACATAGAAATGCCACGTCTAGTTGACCACATGGTAACTTTGAGAATAAACTGATAGTTTGTGATTTTTTTTTATAGAAAAATCGGAGCGTATTTGGGATTGGACATAAAGTTTGGGGTTTTTTCTAAGACAAAAAAAGTTCAAGACAGATTTGAGATTGAACCTAAGTTTGGAGTTTTTTCTGAGACAAAAAAAAGTTCGAGGTAGATTTTAAAACTAGATCAAAAGTTGAGAGTTTCTTCTGAGACAAAAAAAAGTTTGGGAGATTTGGCACTAAACATAAAGTTGAGGGTTTCTTTGGGAATTAGGCCAATGTTTTTAATCCAATTGAAGCTTTCAAATATTTTTATTGCCTCCATATGGTGGTCCATCGAACACCCAGCCAATCCCATGAACTAGTTGAGTCCAACGTTTGATCTGTGTAGGTGACCTTAATCAGAATTGTTTGCACGCCATTAACGAGACTCGAACCGATGACAACCAATTTCTAAATAGAAATGTCCTAATGATCTAAACAGTTACACCAACAAATTTCTTAGTACATGTTGCAACCTAATTTTTCATAAGCTAATGGATTACTAAATTAGTTAACCTAGCTCTAGCTCTCCCAAGCTAATACTAAATCGCAACTTAGGGTTAATGCCTATATGCAATATATTTAAGTTTTGGAGATGCCACTTTTTGATAGGTCGATTAGACATTTAAATAAAATAGCGAAAGAACTATTCCATTTCTATGAACTAGATATTAATGAGTTCGAGAATTGGTTACACTAATATTTCTATTAACTCCCTTTCGGTACCTTTTCATTTGAATGAAAATATTTGAGTAGGTAGCTTGGATTAATTTCGCTCTAAAGTCCTAACATGTGAGTGATTATGCGGGTGCGCAAACATTATATAACACCCAATAATCAAAGCATTACATAATTTGCAAGATAGGACAAAGAAAACCTACCTGGATGCTGCAGTCTAAAAACCCTAATGCCTATCTCCCAAGCATAATACTTAGTCTAATGTAATTTTTTTTAATGGTTTTCACTTATTTAAATGAAGAATGTAAACGAGTGAAATGCATAATTACTTTAAATGACATGGCATATGGGCATTTATCTAAATGATCTAACTCATGACATGCAAAATTAATTTAACTAGAATGACCTGCAATTCTAATTAAATAACATGCAAATTGACCAATTAATGTAGTCTAATGACAATGCAAATTGACCAAGTAACCTAGTCTAAATGACATGCGAAAATGAATTGGATTTAACCTAAGTGACAACATTTGGCTAAAAGACAATCATGCAAACTAGATTAATTAACCTATCTATGCAAATTATATGAATGAACTTAGGCATGATTCTAGATAACTTGCAAACAATGACATGGCAAGGTTAATGACATGGCAAATAGTATGGCATGCAATCAATGACATGGCAAATGACATGGAAAGCCATATGACATGGCAAAATATGCATTCTAACCTATGCGACATGTATATAAAATAAAATACCTAATCTATATGCATAACGTAGAATATTCTAGAGTATGTGAAATGCATATGCATGAGATATTTTTGGTATTTTCTTGTGATTTCGAAATTGGAATTAATGAAGTAAAATCTATCCTAAACAAAGATTATTCTAAATGTCTAGGAAATAATTCGAATTAAATCCTAAATTTATCTAGGAAATTTTTAATCTTAATTGTAAATGTTTTGAGATGTGTTTATCTATCTAAATGAAGATGAAATTCTAATCTATATGAGGATATTTAAAATGCACCTAATCTATTAGATATGATTTGTAATAAATCATATCTTTCTAAATGAATGTCTATCCTAGAAATCTTATCTCACTAAGGCAATTGAATTAAGGAGATAAGGCTTCTAATAAACCTTATTTTTCTAAATCTTTTTGAATTTTTCAAATAAGGAAACAATAAATCAAACATGTAATTAAAGATATGCATGATTTTAAAAATATTTTTCTATTAAAATTTGGTAATAATTGAACCGAGGAATCATATCTATGAGATCGTAGATTAGTCCAATTATATGCATTGTCAGTAAGGAAATAATCCCTAATTTGAATCGGTTTTCTAATATAGTAAAATATGCATGATATTTGAAAATGTTCAAAGTAGGCAATTGCAATATACCAGAATATTTGCAGATAAAAACTTACCTATATTGAGTATTGCTCAAGGATAATGTTAGTTCAAAAGTAGTAAATTATATTTGACAAATCAAATCAAGGAAGATTTTTTACACGGATGTTGTTTCCGTTTTGAATAACGGGTCAGGATTGGACCGGCAATGGCGTTATGGCAACTCGCGGGGCAAGGCTCGGCCGCGACGGCAGCGAAAATGACTCAGCAGCAGTGGTTGACGATGTACTCAGCTCGATAGCGTTCGGCGATTCACGGCTGAGCTGCTGCAACTGGTCCCCTTGGCGAGGCATTGTGTTGGTCTCGTGGTGGTGGTGCAATGCTCGCGATGCGGCAAGGACGGCTGTTGCACTTGGGAATCACTGGTAAGCCACCAAGTCAGATGCGTGCTTCAGCCCTCATTTTGGAAATCTCTTCGTGAGAATATGTGTCAGAGCTTCCATCGAAAGCTTGATACTTTGACTAGACCATGCAATTTGACCACCGCTGTATAAAAATGACGTCTTCCGCTTGCGATGGATGATAACACTACAGAACACGCCGCCGGGGGTGTTCCTAGGGATCAGTAACAGCCTCAAGGCTTGACCGCGACGTCCCGAACGACCTGATATTTACCCCATCAACTAGAGAATACTGTGGTTACATCAGGACATGGCACGAATGGGGTCATGGTATGCTTGCTGAGAACTCTCATTGTGCAGAGTAACAACACTTAAAGGGATTGAATTTATATGAGACAGCAGACCTATTTTTGGTATTAAAAGGTAATTCCCTTGAATACAACACAGGCAGAGGAAGACCCTGAATGAGCCAAATTGGCGAGCACAGTACTGAAGGGAATAGATTTCTAGGCTTGGTTAAAGCTTGCCTTGGACAGAGTCTAAGAGGAAGATCAGCAGGAGTTAAAACAGAAAACCAAGATCTTCTGTTGGTGTCAGAGAAATCAAATAACTCGGCAAACAATAAACTCTAAAGAGGGAAGAACTCAGAGAAGACTGAAGAAACGTTTAAACCCCAACATCCTCAGGGAATGGGTAAGAGTTTAAACATTAAGAGTTTGACCCCTCAAGAATCAGGGAAGAAAGGTTTAGCTTTGCTTCCTCGAGGAAGGCGGATCATTTCCTTAGAAAATAAAAAGGAGAAGTAAAGCTTTATCCAAGCTTGGAGGACCGAAAAAGGGCCATAGAAGTTACTAGTTTTGTCTTCCCGCATAAATTGAGAAGTGAAGTTTAGGCCTCTATAAAGAGTAGCCGGAGCAAGTTTCCCAAGCGCGAAACGTCTTCCCGAGGTATGTGATAGGCCAAATGAGATAAGTCTTTGCATACTTGCAGAGCTAGGTGAAGGAGTAAATAAAAACTTGGTGAGCCAGACTAAGAAAAAAGCGGTATGTTCAGTCAGAGAAACTTCACTCGACGTTTTCATATGCTGAGCAATGAAGGGTCCATATGAGGAATCCTTGAAAGACGATGCGAGGAACATTCAGATAAGTTGCTTTAACAAGGATCTTCGCCGAGAGGGCTAACTCCAGTAATGGAAAACATGTCCAAAAGAGTGACCAACAATAGACCAGACTAGAAGAAGAAACAATTAGTGGCCGGGGACCAAAAAACTAGTAAAAGCTCCTAGTATACTACTGTGGAGCCTTCGATCGAAGTAACAAACTCAAGTGCCTCATCAATTTCGGCGTCACGCCAAACCTGTGCTTTTGCGGTCTTAATCCTATTGTACCATTGAAAGAAATTGGGATCAATAGAAGGAAAAGACCGGAAGCGAGGCGATGATGACCGTACTGACCATTGAGTTTGGTTTATTGGGAAGGTAATTTTTCGTCCTTGCATTGAGGAAAGCAACCCCAGATGGACAAAGAGACGCTAGGTTTGGCAAGACAGGGACCCAGCATTGCCCATGGTGGACTCGATTGGTCGAAGGTAAGAAAAGTGCCAATACCAAAACCTTTTCCTTCACCATTGATCACGCCTCGTGTCAAGAGATATAGTCATCTAGCAAGGGATTTGCTGATCAGCCATAGCCATGGAAATGGGCTTAGGGTTTTAAGGTCGAAGACTGCAAGGAAGACACAATCAGATAAACATTGCACCTTGGGAGACGATGTGAGGGTTTAAAAAGGGCATGAGACCCCAAGGTATATTTCGAATCGTCGGGAATTCATAATGATGGAGAAACGCTAAACAAAGCACACATCATGCAAAATGACAAATAGTCTGCCACGAAGAGGCTAGCAGTCATGCATATTTTCAAACATGCCGGTTCTTTGGAGGATTCAAAAGGACTTAAATTATTATTTCTTTTGAAAGAGGCATATGGTAACATTGAAAATTGACTTGGGCTTTAATTGGTTGCAAAGCCCGTGGAGTTCACAAGGCCCACCAAATCACGCATCCTGGTGACCCAAAAAGGGAAACCAACCTGCGGCTAGAAAGGAGCATAGGGCAAACTAATGCTTGGTTGGAGAAAAATGTTGATGACACCATTGTGCCGGTATGTTGTGCGACGGTTACATGGGCAGCTGAGAATGCGTATTGCTTAAAGGATAAAGAGAGCAATTATCGAGAAAGATTCGGAAAATTTGGGATAAGGTGCACATGAAGAAACTGCAAGAGACAGTTTTACTTTGTACTAGCCTATAAATAGTCAGAGAGAACTCCTTGTTAGAGACCAATCAATCAACAATCAAATACCTATCAATTTGCTCTACAAATATCTTATCAAGTATTTACTTTACCACAATTTACTTTACCACCTTGCTCATCTTTTGTGCCGTTTATTTACTTCCTATCCGGAATCGCTACAAGAGCCCATTTAAAATAATAAATCCAAAAGCTCGACTCTTCTCGGTGAAAGATCTTTGGTTGCAGATCATTTCTAGTGAAACAGCTCTATTGTTCCTAGGGACTTTTCGCATAGAGGGCAGAGCGATTAGGTGTAACTTTCTGTTCATACAGATTTTCTCTCGTAGGCAAGACATTTGGCATACACTCCACGAATAGACTCTGATCTTCGTGTAGGTATTCAGTTTCCAGATTCAGGGTCCACAGAGTCCCAGGAGTCTCGCAAGAAGATGATGCTTGATTGACATTCCGTTGCTCCTCTGTTTCTCGGATTCGATTATAACCCACTTCTTCACAGAATAATCTCCTGATTTACCACCTATCCAGATCAAGCTATCTATCTCAGAGTTAGTACTTTCATGAATTGCAAGTATTCCATGTATTGTCTGCTCATCGAAGGAGCTTTGCAGAGTGTGCCCTTTGCATTGCTGGGGCTATCAATACAATATAGATGGGGTGAATTGAATGGGTTGCACGTGGATTATGAAAAAGTTCGCAGACTAAGCCAGTAGCAGCACCAAGAGAGGATGGCAACAACTATAAGCTGAGGACATAAGCAGGGATGATTGAAAGCGTGTGCGAAGATAGTGGACAGTTACTGAAGATGATGAATTGTGAACGCCAAGCACATAACAAACAAACTATAGTGGTTGTTGACACCCAAATACTGGCGACTTATTTAGTCATTCATTTTCTAAGAAAATTAGAGACTGACTTCGGCCCCCTAAACAAAAATATTGTTAAATTACATCTTCATATTAGGAGCATTGTCATTTAGTAGTAATATGCACGTATAAACTGCGTATGGTTAAACTGCGTTTAGTAAGGATGCTCCGAGTTTAGTTGATTATCTAGAACTAAGCCCAAGATAATACAAAATTCGCCCAAGCCCAAAATAGCCGAAATTTCAAATTTGGGAAGATTGCATTTGTTAATTGAAGAACAATAAAGCATATTGAGCTTAAAATTCGGTTATTAAATAACGAAAGAGATATCTTATTTTCCTATCTTGGGTATATCATCCAATTTCTTTGTTTTAATTTAGAAAAGGATATAAATAAAAAAATCTTTGCCTATATAAGCACATTGTTCTCTTGAAGTTAAGGAAGT
>JAGVVM010018404.1:0-21256 GCA_019149425.1 Psidium friedrichsthalianum | reverse complement strand
TCCCAAAATGGGTAAAAGTCCTTCAAATCTTTCATCCTTTGTCTTGATGTTAAACCTGGCAAACTAATGTTGTGGCTGATGCTTATGGAGAAGATACTTGATGCTTGCTGTTTTGGATTCTAGATTCTTGGTTTCCAATCGATGAAAGAAATCTATATTAATGACCCTGATTTCTCACCTATTATCAACAACTGTAAACAAGGGATTCGAGGCACTTATTCGATCCAGGATGGTTTGTCTTTAAGGAAATCGATTTATATGTGCCAAAGAATCCCTTTGAAGAGCTGCTGATTCAAGAAGCACATGGCAGAGAATAGAATGTGACTGAGAATTAACAACTCTTGAAGTCCTTCAAGAACACTTTTATTGGTCAAAGATGTATAGAGATATTCAAGCCCTCATTTCCAAATGTGCGACATGTCAAATGGCAAAGCGTCATTTCCATGGAGGACTATACTCCCCTATAAATACCAATATAAACTTGAGAAGAAATTAGCATGGATTTTATTGTGGCACTTCCAAAAAAATCAAAGTGGTAAAGATGCTATCATGGTACTTGTCAATCATCTCCAAAATGGCACATTTCATTCCCTGTTACAAGACGGATAATGCTTCTCATTTTGCTGACTTATATTTCGAAGAGGTTATTCCGTCCACATGGGGTTCCCAAGACTATCGTGTTAATCATGATTCCAAATACCTCAATTACTTTTGGAGGACTCCATGGGAGAATATTGGCACCAAACTTTTATTCAGCACAACTTATCATTTGCGAATTGATGGACAAACTAAGTTGACCATTGCACCATCAGTACTCTTCTTCAAAGTATGGTGAGTAAAACTTTGAAAGATTGGGAGTTAAAGCTTTGCTGAGATTGCTTATAATCGATCACCAAGTTACACTACTAGTCGATCACCTTTCGAAGTTGTGTATGGAATCAATCTTCTTACACCCATTGACATGATATCCGTTCCATCCAACTCACAAGTCAACTATGATGCTGAAGAGAAGGCCAAGGTCATGAAAAAGCTTCATGAACAGGTTCGATCCAAGATCAAAAAGGTGAATGAGTCTTACAAACAGAAAGCAAACAAGTATCAAAAGAACACTTCAAAAAAGAGAGATTTCCAACTTGTCAAAGAAAAAAAAAAAACTCATGCCTATGGTTGATGGCCCATTTAAATTTTTCGAGAGAGTTGATGATAATGCTTACAAATTGATCTCCCTGGAGAATATGGTGTCTTAGCAACTTTCAATGTAGGATACCTCTCTCCATATATTGAAGATCCATATATTGTGATGCTGGAGCATCGAGCCTAATCGATCCATCCTCAAGCTCAGCTCATGTTTCACCGATTGAATCGATCAATTTATCATTCACGCTAGCAAAAGCTAATTTTGCTGCAACTTAATTATAAGGGTTCAAGGATGAAGCTGCTGATTATGCGATATGGTTGTCGATTTACAAGACTTGTTGCTGATTTCAAGACTTCCATCGACCACACGAAGACTGAATGCTATTTTGGTTTGTTTCTATCGTTGTTTGATGACCTTTTATAGTGTCTTTTGGGCTACCCAAGCTGGTACACAAATTTAGAGGGTCTTCATACTGCAATGTATCTAGTTAAATGCATTTGGTCTTTCAATTCACAGCTTTTTCTGAGTCTTTATTGTGGTGTTGTTTCTAAGATTCATAACTGGGTAAATTCCCCAACAGTCTATTTGGTTTTGGGAATTCGAAGAGTCTTTTCTTTTGTTCAGCTCGTGCTCTCTCTCTCTCTCTCTCTCTCTCTCTCTCTCTCTCTCTCTCAAGTGTAAGCTCCATTGTAAAGGCAAACTTGATGAATGAGAATTTAAGAGATTTGCCTTTATGTGAGCAAATATCTTGAAGAATGGATAACTCCTATTTCGGTTTATTTATCGTTGAAGAGTGGATTATCGTAACTCACTTTGGTCCCAAGAGGATAATGCTTTAGATCATAGATTGTGGGTTATCTGCTAAGAATTATAGCAGAGCAGTTTATGAATGTCTTTGTAGTGGACCCAATTGAAAAAAAAAACTCCTCCTGGTAACAAATGGTTATGCCATTAAGCGGGAAGTCCTATTTTCAAAGCCAAAATCTTATGTCTGTACTTTTGCAAAACGAACTCAACCTAGATGCTCCCATTTTAGTAAAATTCTAGCTAGAAGTATACAGGTACCATAATGTTCCTCTCCATGGGTGTCTGGTAACCATGTATGTAAGGGTATAATCAGCAATTTAATAGCAAAAGCAATAAGAAATTCAATATAAAATATTATTTTCAGTGCCACCGGATACAATTGATTAGCTAATGTTTCAAATTAATGTCGGTTTGTTGGAACCATATAAAACTAGGATGTAGAAGATCATAACATGAGTGATTCGGCAAATTTGAATTCTTCTGTATGGAACTCGCAACGCGCCTCTCCTCTGCGGTCCGTGTTTTTTCAATTTCAAGAAGCAAGCAAATTCGAGAGGATAATTACGTAGTGATGCGAGACAGAAACTGTAACACTTTGTGCGGATTAGTTAAGTGTTCAGAAAGATGGCGAGATAGAGAGAATCGGAGAGCCACATGCTTTTCCTTACCAATTACGTTATGTGTCAAAGGCCCATGAGAAGTTGACAAAAAAAGGCCCATTACAACAATACTTTTAGAATAAAGAGCAATTGTTTGCGGGCTAGGCCCAAGCCCCTTTATATCCGTCCTTTGCAGTTTGCAATCAAATCACTACATTTAACAGTATTATTCTTAAGCAAGCTAAATATAATATCTGATATATAATCTTAAATCGACGATCCCCCAAGTTTATCTTGATTCAAAAATGCAGTAGGTTACTTTGTGAAGCAGCAATAGGCCTATTCCTACCTCCTAAAGTCCTACTTTCCTTAACACCCCCAAAAAAAAAAAAAATCCAACTTTCGTAAAGCGAACGGAATCAACATACAAGAATGGTAATTAGATAGTAGCAAGCCGTGAATTCTAATGGCGGAACAAGTGATAAGTACGCGAAAATCCCATCGTTTCACCTATAAATTCGGTTACACGTTGCTTAAAAGTTGTATAGGATATTTTTCGGATTCATGAAGTGCTACCAAAGAGCTTTCGATGATAATTCCTAATCTGGCTCATGGAAGTGTATCATCTTTCACAATAAATTGTCAGGATTTCAATATGAGACACACCCACTTTATAACTCGTTAAGAAATGTCTCAAGTTTGAGTTCGTGAAGAAAAGCCAACCGAAGTAGAAATTCTCAAATCCATATATGGCTTATGTTTTGACATTTGAACAAGCAAGAAATGAACGTTACTATTTTCACGGTGAATATGGATTTCTAATTTGAGTTGGCCAATCATAAGAAATATATTAAAAAGGGATTCTCGATTAGTAAACACTAGAGCAAACAAGAGAAGCGTACGAGGTTTTTCTCATTGAGTTTTCCCGAGTAAGTTCTCTATGAAAGACTATGAAATTACTTGTGGATTTGCATTGAATGTATTTAAGAGTGAGAAACACTTGAGCAATTGAAAGATTGTAACTCTTGTAATTATTCGCATTATAAATAGATTCTTTGTAGTTGGCTCTTTCTGTAAGTATAGTACCGACACTTGAATTGAACCATATAAATCCCTAATTTTTTTTTTTATCTCTTTCTCATTAATTTCTTTTGTAATTTTTCCTTCTCACGTCAGGTTTGAGTTGCAAGATCCATTAATTTTCCGCTATTTTATAACAATATCATTAATTCGATCGGCCAAAGTTAACATTCCAAATACATTGAACTTCCATCCGGTCAATTATTTTAGGACAACAGTCTTGAGCCCACCAAACATACCGACGATAAGAAACAAGAAAATCATCCATTTGCGAGACACGAGGCCAAGAAATCATGGCATTGTTTGGAAGGAGACCACATGGGGTGCTTGCAAGAACGACAATCTCCCAATTCACTGGCCACTAAGATTTATTTATTTGTTTATTTTGTTCTCTAACTCTTAGGGTATGCTTTTGGTACGGAGGAGGAAAGGAGACAAAATTCAGCTTTTTCAATCATTGGGTGAAAGTGAAGGCAAGGCAGTTTCGTAATTTGAGACCAAATAATTGCACTGCCCCGCTTATCGACCTCCAGACATGAGCATGTGACCCAACTACGCTGCCAACAATAATGGAGTCCCATCAGCCAACACAAGCTGGCAGCTCAACGAACAACAAAACATCAAAGTAATGCCTATGTCTATATTTCTGCACATAATGTAATATCCATTGGCAGAAAATAATTAACCCTTTTCCCGAACAGTTAACGTGCAAGAAAACATTTAATAATTTTGAAGGAAAAAAAAAGATAGTTCTCCCGGTTCGACCTATGATAAAGCATGAGAATTCGAAAGTTTTGGGATCAAGAGGCTTTTGAAGGCGCGATCGAGAGCAAAAAAAAAAAATGTAATTGGCGATTTCAGAAATGTTGATGTATAGAAATTCTCAAATCTTAAGTTACGAGCATTTTCAAATGGAGAAAAAGAAAACACAGAGCAGTAAATGCCAGATGTCTTAGAAGTTACATAACAGTAGTGAGTGAGTGCTCATTGATTTCAAGGAAGTAAATTTGATGCTGCGTTCTTTTTCTTTTCTCTTTAATCTTGGGCAGCTGCTTCGTGCCAAAGCAAGAGAAATTCTTGGGATCTGCTTCTCATCATTTTGCCATTCCGGGACCTTCAGCCTCTGTACTCCACCGAAAGCGTTGTCCTTCTGGCTGTCCTTTTCCAAGATAATTCCCCCCTCTCTACATGGCAGTCTTTGTTCAAATCATTCTTCTCCATGTTGCTTTTTTCCCTTTTGTTGCTGGCTCTGTAACAGTTTAGATCTGTGGGACGATTTGAGTCTGCCCATTTCAAGAAGAAGTTCAGTCATCCCCAGAAGAAAAGTTGCAGGCGGGTGTCTCTCATCATCTTTCCCAGTGTTGGGCCAGAGAGGTTAGAGTCAAAGAGATGGAATTCGGACCAATGCCCGTTTGAGCTTTGATGACAGACTTCACCTTCAAAGTGGAGGCTTTTATTAGGAACCGTCATCCTGGGTATGTAGAGTTTTATGCACTGGGGAGATGATCTTGTGAAATTTTTTCAATCGCTGGAGTTCTGTGAATCTTTCTTGTGCTGCTGAACATCATCGTTGTTGGGTTGCTCCGTTCGGATTTTTTGGATTTGAGAGATTGTTACTAGTGGGTTTTGAGGAAATGCAGATGGGAAAGTTGGCAACTTTGGCCTTGCCATATATAGTGTCCTTCTGTTTAATGGTTGGAACCGGGGAAGCCCAGTTGAAGACTGCCCTGATAAATTGTGGCACAAATTCTAGTGTTGATGTGGACGGCAGGAGATGGGTTGGTGACTTGGCCGCTAACAATAATCTTACCCTTAGTTCCGCTGCGGCGGCAGACACACCACCGCACTGAGCAGGAACACTTCTTTAGGTCCGATCTACGGATCTGCCCGTATTTTCACAGGGGGATTGAACTATACCTTTCAAGGAGTTCAGGGGGACTATTTTGTTCGGCTTCATTTTTGCCCGCTCGCCTTCGATCGTTATAATGCGAACGAATCTGAGTTCGGCGTTGCAGCGAACGGTTTGGGACTACTGTCGCAATTCAGTGTTCTGGATGATATCGCAACCAGGAATGGGGACTTGCTGAGTTCGAAAGCAATGGTTCGTCCTATCTGATCAAAGAGTTTTCCTCTCCATCAGTTCCAACGAGCTCATCATCGAGTTTCTTCATCGAAAGGGTCATTCGGGTTCGTAAATGGACTAGAATTGGTGGCTTCAGAGGATGACCTATTTGCGGGTGCAATCACTAAAGTTGGAGGAATAGTGCGAATCTGAATCTGAAGGGACGGGGTATGGAAACAATGTACAGGTTGAATGTTGGGGGGTCTCAGATCAAACCAGTCAAGATCCGGATCTCCGGAGGACATGGGAGGTTGATACTAGCTACATGACCAATGTCGATGCAGGCTTTCCAATGAAAAACAGTTCCAGTATTAGTTATGCTTCTTCAAATGACTCGTGCGCCGCTCCCCTTCTTGTGTATGAAACGGCGAGAACCATGTCCAACACCCAAGTTCTTGAGAAGAGGATCAATATGTCGTGGAAACTCACGGTGGATCCGGGTTTTGACTACCTGGTCCGGTTACATTTCTGCGAGCTGCTCTTTGGACAGCCCAACCAGAGAAACTTCAGGATCTACGTGAACAACAGGACCGCTGCCGCTAACTTTGATATCTACGCCCGAGCCGGAGGGAAGAACAAAGCGTATCACCAGGACTATTTGGATGAGGTGTCGTCGAGAGTCAACACGTTGTGGGTTCAGCTCGGGCCTGACACGGCCACTGGTGCATCCGGAACTGATGCTCTCTTAAACGGTCTGGAGATATATAAGCTGAGCCGAAATGGTAATCTTGCCTATGCAGGAACATACAAATCAGCTGAAAACACCACAAACAATGCGAAAGCTCGTATTATCTTGGTCGGAATTGCAGCTGGTATAGGCTCTGTACTGATCCTTGCATTAGTAGCTACCGTCATCTTCCTTCTGAGGAAAACACGGAGAAGTGAGTTCGGAAGTAAAAATGACGCTCCTGGGTGGCGGCCGCTCTTCCTTCATGGGACCTTATTGAATACAACCGCTAATGCCAAGGAAGCGGCAGGTAGCAAGAGCCAGAACGGGTCCATGGTCTCGACGAGAATGGGGAAGCGATTTACAGTAGCAGAAATTAGAGCAGCAACGAAGAATTCGATGAGAAAATGGTCATCGGAGTAGGGGGCTTCGGAAAGGTGTACAGAGGCGAAATTGAATATGGCACCCTCGCCGCCATTAAGCGTGCCCATCCTCAGTCGCAGCAAGGCCTCACCGAATTCGAGACGGAGATCGAGATGCTTTCAAAACTGAGGCATAGGCATCTTGTCTCCATGATTGGGTTCTGCGAAGAACAGAACGAGATGATCTTGGTGTACGAGTACATGGCCAACGGAACTCTGAGGAGCCATCTCTTTGGCAGTGATCTCCCGCCTTTAAGCTGGAGGCAGCGACTGGAGATCTGCATAGGAGCTGCACGAGGACTGCACTACCTCCATACTGGAGCCGACGAGGAATAATACATAGGGATGTCAAAACAACTAACATTCTACTCGATGAAAACTTGGTGGCGAAGATGTCCGATTTCGGATTGTCGAAAACAGGGTCCTGCCCTAGAACATACCCATGTCAGCACAGCAGTGAAAGGGAGCTTCGGATATCTCGATCCTGAATACTTCCGGCGACAGCAGTTGACACAAAAGTCCGATGTATACTCCTTCGGTGTCGTGCTATTCGAAGTCATCTGTGCTCGGGCTGTCATAAATCCCAGCTTACCAAAGGATCAGATAAACCTTGCGGAATGGGCTTTACGATGGCAACGGCAGAGATCACTGGAAACCATCATCGATCCGCGTCTCGGGGGGCAGTATTTGCCAGAGTCGATGAAGAAGTTTGGGGAGATAGCAGAGAAGTGTCTTGCTGACGAGGGGAAGAGCCGACCGACCATGGGAGAGGTCCTGTGGCACTTGGAGTACGTCTTGCAACTCCACAAGGCTTGGTCTCAAGCGAATGGCGAAGGAAGTTCATCCTTCACTGTCGAGAGTTTGGAAGATCGCCGAGCGGGAGGAGCGGAGGAGAGGTGAAAACCTCTGTTACGGACCCAGATTCGGCAATTAGCTGAGACAAAGAGCGAAACGACGAATCCATGGCCTGAGATGAATAAAGACCGGAGTTCATCAGCCTGACATTTTTGAGGTCTACGGGGCGAAGACACGGTACACGACTAGCAAGGGATACGGACCGCGTATTTTACCTTCTTTTATATGTTCTTCCTAATTCATTCCCATTCGTTTCATTCATTTCGTGGGTACCTATAAGGCTCATAATTGTTCTAAGAATCCTGAGGGGTCCAGCCGTAAGAAAACGAGAGTTTTCGCAGAGCATCTATGCTTCTATATTTGATCATTCATCATCACTTCATATCTGATTCAGTGCCTCTTTATTGTTTGAATGCTTCTTGGTATCAACACAAGAAGTAAAACTTGAATTGACGGCCTAACAAACTTCGCGGTAGCTAAAGAACACTCCATTGCAAGTGATACTTTGTAATTATGATTGTTCTAAGGACTTTGCGTACCTACTCTCTGAAGACTCATTTCCAGCCTCGCCTACCATGGTCGCAGTTTCCACCCTGCTCCTCCTAGAACTTAAAAAGCCTCCTCTCTTTTTTCTCGAGTCTGCACTGTTGCTGGATCGAATCCGACCACAGATGCGACAAAAGATTTAAATCGCCGGCAATTTCTTTTCAGAAATATATTCCACTTTTCGTCCTATGCTTGTGCCAAAAACTCACGTCGACATGCCCACTTGAGTGTGTCATAATCATTTTGTAAACGAATCACGGGAATCAGAGGTGATGATGAGCGGCTTCACTAAATTCTCCTTCTGAGCACTGCTTGGCCATCGAAGGAGAAATTTGCACTGCATAAACGAAGAAATTTTACGAGAGTTCACATCTCACTCACAAGACCATCGAGAGGTTTTACGTCTCGGTTGAGAAATTGTTGAGTTCCTTCTCTGCGGGTTACGGTCCCTACAGTTTCCTGTAATATGCATGCATGATCACTCCTCTTGCCCGTCACTCCTCACACAGCATACCAGAGCAGCACAAAAAAAAAAAAAACTAAATAAAGTTATCTTAGAAAAATGCTGTCTGACCTGCTTGAATGTGCCTATGCTTGCCCTATTTAAGAGTACCAATGAATCAATCAATGGTTTGTCCGTGCTCCATAACATGAAGTGCGACTCTGCTATTGCTGACGAAAGAAAAACCAGAATCAGAAATTAAAATCTTCCGATTCCGTCGCTCCTTGTTTTCTTAATGAGTATCGTAACGGTGCCCCTTTGAACCATCAACCATGTACAATTCTATAACCTGATTCATCAGCCTCCAAAAACAAATCTATGCACCTATATCCAATAGTTTCCCTCAGGAGTTCTCTGTCCAATCGATCTGAGGCCTCGTTCGGTCCAATGAAAATCTGTACAGGATCTACGAACCCATCAGTCAAAAGATTTGGATGTCTCGCGGTTACTCCATTCCCAAATAACATTGTAAAGATGAACAGATTCCCCGTCCTCCAAATGCTCATCTAGCTGCGGCAATCTTTTGAAAAGAGCAATCTGTGATGCGAACCCAGGTTCATGGTCAGCAGAACCACCGACCCCGCTAAACTCGACACCGTAGTTATGCCTTGAGGCCAAGTTCCTCGCCCATGAGCCAAATTGCTCTCTGGTCCACTCAAACTTGTGATCATGGTTGCGGAATCTACAAGACTCTGACTGCCCTTTCCCCGTCCGGGGCCTCCTCATGGTTTGGCAGGTCAGATTTCTGGAGTATGACATTGTATTCATAGTTTGGTGTGGACACAATCAGAACACTGGGTCGAAATGAGCTCAGTACAAGGTCCTCCAAATAAAGATGCCTGATCTTCCTCCATGTGCTCGATCACCTGAATATTTCAATGTAAGTTGCAGGTAACAATTACATCGAGCAACTAAAGCTCCTACAGAGCAAAAATACGTTTCTCTCTTGCATGTACTAGCATACTACTGTCCAAAGAGCAAAAGCACCCGAATCTCAACATTGACATGTGTTGTATGTGAACTTTCAACAAACTCGAGATGGTACGGATAATGACAACAATGAAACATAAATCATGAAACTCACTGAAAATTAACAGACGACAGAATCTAAAATGTACCAAATATCCGCAGGCCACAATCTTTTGTAAGTACTTGCAAGTACCAACTCATTCCTAAGAGAATCAAACTCTTCACTATATTCAACACTGCTTCTGGCAAGTGCATTCAAGACCCGTTTTAAGTATTCAAGTGCTACCTAAGTGGCTTGATTACCTGAGGGTGAGCAACTTTCAGAGGTGACGATGGATTGGATTTAAGTACTCCTGGACCTTGAGTTCACCATGTTCAGTTAATAGTAATACGAACAACAATAACTAGACAGAAAACTTGAATCGCGAAGAGAGACCTAGAAATACTGGGCTTCTAAGACTGGGAGTTAGAGGATCCATCTAGTTACACAGTGATAGAGTGTAGTAAATCATGTATTCGCTGGGTCTAATCATCCTCACTTCATAATACATAAGTTATACAATTGCCCCAGCATGCTTGCAAACATCTAAACATGGAAATTATAACCTCCGTTTATTTCTCATTCGGAACATTTACTCTTTTAAAAGTTAAATCTGTATAACATGATATGGGTGCACCACAAGAACTTATAGGCATAAATTCCTCTTTTTTTCAAAGAAAAACCATGTAAAGATAAGAACTCACATGTTGCATTACACGGGTCAGTCACATAGTCATGAAAACTCATCAGATTAATTAACTAAACATTTTATAAATATCACATCATGTAACCTATTTAATAAGCAGTTTATTCTAGCGTTGAAAGATTTGAAACAATTGATATACATGTCCTATTCATACCATCAAAGTCAGTACAACCCTCACTCTGATCCATTTGAGAAATTCTCAAAAGAAACACCGACTAGAGAAACAACGACACCAGTGAGGGTTGTTACTGACTTTGATGGTATGATAGGACATGTATATCAATTGTTTCAAATCTTTCAACGCTAGAATAAACTGCTTATTAATAGGTTACATGATGTGATATTTATAAAATGTTTAGTTAATTAATCTGATGAGTTTTCATGACTATGTGACTGACCCGTGTAATGCAACATGTGAGTTCTTATCTTTACATGGTTTTTCTTTGAAAAAAGAGGAATTTATGCCTATAAGTTCTTGTGGTGCACACATATCATGTTATACAGATTTAACTTTTAAAAGAGTAAATGTTCCGAATGAGAAATAAACGGAGGTTATAATTTCCATGTTTAGATGTTTGCAAGCATGCTGGGGCAATTGTATAACTTATGTATTATGAAGTGAGGATGATTAGACCCAGCGAATACATGATTTACTACACTCTATCACTGTGTAACTAGATGGATCCTCTAACTCCCAGTCTTAGAAGCCCAGTATTTCTAGGTCTCTCTTCGCGATTCAAGTTTTCTGTCTAGTTATTGTTGTTCGTATTACTATTAACTGAACATGGTGAACTCAAGGTCCAGGAGTACTTAAATCCAATCCATCGTCACCTCTGAAAGTTGCTCACCCTCAGGTAATCAAGCCACTTAGGTAGCACTTGAATACTTAAAACGGGTCTTGAATGCACTTGCCAGAAGCAGTGTCTTGAATATAGTGAAGAGTTTGATTCTCTTTAGGAATGAGTTGGTACTTGCAAGTACTTACAAAAGATTGTGGCCTGCGGATATTTGGTACATTTTAGATTCTGTCGTCTGTTAATTTTCAGTGAGTTTCATGATTTATGTTTCATTGTTGTTCATTATCCGTACCATCTCGAGTTTGTTGAAAGTTCACATACAACACATGTCAATGTTGAGATTCGGGTGCTTTTGCTCTTTGGACAGTAGTATGCTAGTACATGCAAAGAGAAACGTATTTTTGCTCTGTAGGAGCTTTAGTTGCTCGATGTAATTGTTACCTGCAACTTACATTGAAATACTTCAGGTGATCGAGCACATGGAGGAAGATCAGGCATCTTTATTTGGAGACCTTGTACTGAGCTCATTTCGACCCAGTGTTCTGATTGTGTCCACACCAAACTATGAATACAATGTCATACTCCAGAAATCTGACCTGCCAAACCATGAGGAGGCCCCGGACGGGAAAGGGCAGTCAGAGTCTTGTAGATTCCGCAACCATGATCACAAGTTTGAGTGGACCAGAGAGCAATTTGGCTCATGGGCGAGGAACTTGGCCTCAAGGCATAACTACGGTGTCGAGTTTAGCGGGGTCGGTGGTTCTGCTGACCATGAACCTGGGTTCGCATCACAGATTGCTCTTTTCAAAAGATTGCCGCAGCTAGATGAGCATTTGGAGGACGGGGAATCTGTTCATCTTTACAATGTTATTTGGGAATGGAGTAACCGCGAGACATCCAAATCTTTTGACTGATGGGTTCGTAGATCCTGTACAGATTTTCATTGGACCGAACGAGGCCTCAGATCGATTGGACAGAGAACTCCTGAGGGAAACTATTGGATATAGGTGGCATAGATTTTGTTTTTGGAGGCTGATGAATCAGGTTATAGAATTGTACATGGTTGATGGTTCAAAGGGGCACCGTTACGATACTCATTAAGAAAACAAGGAGCGACGGAATCGGAAGATTTTAATTTCTGATTCTGGTTCTTCTTTCGTCAGCAATAGCAGAGTCGCACTTCATGTTATGGAGCACGGACAAACCATTGATTGATTCATTGGTACTCCTTAAATAGGGCAAGCATAGGCACATTCAAGCAGGTCAGACAGCATTTTTCTAAGATAACTTTATTTAGTTTTTTTTTTTTTTTGTGCTGCTCTGGTATGCTGTGTGAGGAGTGACGGGCAAGAGGAGTGATCATGCATGCATATTACAGGAACTGTAGGGACCGTAACCCGCAGAGAAGGAACTCAACAATTTCTCAACCGAGACGTAAAACCTCTCGATGGTCTTTGTGAGTGAGATGTGAACTCTCGTAAATTTTCTTCGTTTATGCAGTGCAAATTTCTCCTTCGATGGCCAAGCAGTGCTCAGAAGGAGAATTTAGTGAAGCCGCTCATCATCACCCTCTGATTCCCGTGATTCGTTTACAAAATGATTATTGACACACTCAAGTGGGCATGTCGACGTGAGTTTTTGGCACAAGCATAGGACGAAAAGTGGAATATATTTCTGAAAAGAAATTGCCGGCGATTTAAATCTTTTGTCGCATCTGTGGTCGGATTCGATCCAGCAACAGTGCAGACTCGAGAAAAAGAGAGGAGGCTTTTTAAGTTTCTAGGAGGAGCAGGGTGGAAACTGCGACCATTGGTAGGCGAGGCTGGAAATGAGTCTTCAGAGTAGTACGCAAAGTCCTTAGACAATCATAATTACAAAGTATCACTGCAATGGGTGTTCTTTAGCTACCGCTGAAGTTTCGTTAGGCAGTCAATTCAAGTTTTACTTCCTTTTGTTGATACCAAGAGCATTCAAACAACAAAGAGGCACAGAATCAGATATGGTGATGATAGCTGATTCAAATTAGGCTAGATCTATGGCGAGAGGGAGTTTTTCTGTACGAATGGACACCCTCCAGATTCTTAGAACAATTATGGCCTTATAGTTACCCACAAATTGAATGAAACGAAATGGGAAATGATTAGGAAACAATAAAAGAAGGTAAATACGCGGTCCGTATCCCTTGCTAGTCGTGTACCGTGTCTTCGCCCCGTAACCTCAAAAACAAAAATGGTTTTTCAGCTGATTACTCCGGTCTTTATTCCTCTCAGGCCATGGATTCGTCGTTTCGCTCTTTGTCTCAGCTAATTGCCGAATCTGGGTCCGTAACAGAGGTTTTCACCTCTCCTCCGCTCCTCCCGCTCGGCGATCTTCCAACTCTCGACATTGAAAGGATGAACTTCCTTCGCCATTCGCTTTGAACCAGCCTTGTGGAGTTGCAAGACGTACTCCAAGTGCCACAGGACCTCTCCCTGGTCGGTCGGCTCTTCCCCTCGTCAGCAGACACTTCTCTGCTATCTCCCCAAACTTTCTTCATCGACTCTGGCAAATAAGACCCCCCGAGCGCGGATCGATGATGGTTTCCAGTGATCTCTGCCGTTGCCATCGTAAAGCCCATTCCGCAAGGTTTATCTGATCCTTTGGTAAGCTGGGATTTATGACAGCCCGAGCACAGATGACTTCGAATAGCACGACACCGAAGGAGTATACATCGGACTTTTGTGTCAACTGCTGTCGCCGGAAGTATTCAGGATCGAGATATCCGAAGCTCCCTTTCACTGCTGTGCTGACATGGGTATGTTCTAGGGCAGGACCTGTTTTCGACAATCCGAAATCGGACATCTTCGCCACCAAGTTTTCATCGAGTAGAATGTTAGTTGTTTTGACATCCCTATGTATTATTCCTCGTCGGCTCCAGTATGGAGGTAGTGCAGTCCTCGTGCAGCTCCTATGCAGATCTCCAGTCGCTGCCTCCAGCTTAAAGGCGGGAGATCACTGCCAAAGAGATGGCTCCTCAGAGTTCCGTTGGCCATGTACTCGTACACCAAGATCATCTCGTTCTGTTCTTCGCAGAAGCCAATCATGGAGACAAGATGCCTATGCCTCAGTTTTGAAAGCATCTCGATCTCCGTCTCGAATTCGGTGAGGCCTTGCTGCGACTGAGGATGGGCACGCTTAATGGCGGCGAGGGTGCCATATTCAATTTCGCCTCTGTACACCTTTCCGAAGCCCCTACTCCGATGACCATTTTCTCATCGAATTCTTCGTTGCTGTTCTAATTTCTGCTACTGTAAATCGCTTCCCCATTCTCGTCGAGACCATGGACCCGTTCTGGCTCTTGCTACCTGCCGCTCCTTGGCATTAGCGGTTGTATTCAATAAGGTCCCATGAAGGAAGAGCGGCCGCCACCCAGGAGCGTCATTTTTACTTCCGAACTCACTTCTCCGTGTTTTCCTCAGAAGGAAGATGACGGTAGCTACTAATGCAAGGATCAGTACAGAGCCTATACCAGCTGCAATTCCGACCAAGATAATACGAGCTTTCGCATTGTTTGTGGTGTTTTCAGCTGATTTGTATGTTCCTGCATAGCAAGATTACCATTTCGGCTCAGCTTATATATCTCCGACCGTTTAAGAGAGCATCAGTTCCGGATGCACCAGTGGCCGTGTCAGGCCCGAGCTGAACCCACAACGTGTTGACTCTCGACGACACCTCATCCAAATAGTCCTGTGATACGCTTTGTTCTTCCCTCCGGCTCGGGCGTAGATATCAAAGTTAGCGGCAGCGGTCCTGTTGTTCACGTAGATCCTGAAGTTTCTCTGGTTGGGCTGTCCAAAGAGCAGCTCGCAGAAATGTAACCGGACCAGGTAGTCAAAACCCGGATCCACGTGAGTTTCCACGACATATTGATCCTCTTCTCAAGAACTTTGGTGTTGGACATGGTTCTCGCCGTTTCATACACAGAAGGGGAGCGGCGCACGAGTCATTTGAAGAAGCATAACTAATACTGGAACTGTTTTTCATTGGAAAGCCTGCATCGACATTGGTCATGTAGCTAGTATCACCTCCCATGTCCTCCGGAGATCCGGATCTTGACTGGTTTGATCTGAGACCCCCCAACATTCAACCTGTACATTGTTTCCATACCCCGTCCCTTCAGATTCAGATTCGCACTATTCCTCCAACTTTAGTGATTGCACCCGCAAATAGGTCATCCTCTGAAGCCACCAATTCTAGTCCATTTACGAACCGAATGACCCTTTCGATGAAGAAACTCGATGATGAGCTCGTTGGAACTGATGGAGAGGAAAACTCTTTGATCAGATAGGACGAACCATTGCTTTCCGAACTCAGCAAGTCCCCATTCCTGGTTGCGATATCATCCAGAACACTGAATTGCGACAGTAGTCCCAAACCGTTCGCTGCAACGCCGAACTCAGATTCGTTCGCATTATAACGATCGAAGGCGAGCGGGCAAAAATGAAGCCGAACAAAATAGTCCCCCTGAACTCCTTGAAGGTATAGTTCAATCCCCCTGTGAAAATACGGGCAGATCCGTAGATCGGACCTAAAGAAGTGTTCCTGCTCAGTGCGGTGGTGTGTCTGCCGCCGCAGCGGAACTAAGGGTAAGATTATTGTTAGCGGCCAAGTCACCAACCCATCTCCTGCCGTCCACATCAACACTAGAATTTGTGCCACAATTTATCAGGGCAGTCTTCAACTGGGCTTCCCCGGTTCCAACCATTAAACAGAAGGACACTATATATGGCAAGGCCAAAGTTGCCAACTTTCCCATCTGCATTTCCTCAAAACCCACTAGTAACAATCTCTCAAATCCAAAAAATCCGAACGGAGCAACCCAACAACGATGATGTTCAGCAGCACAAGAAAGATTCACAGAACTCCAGCGATTGAAAAAATTTCACAAGATCATCTCCCCAGTGCATAAAACTCTACATACCCAGGATGACGGTTCCTAATAAAAGCCTCCACTTTGAAGGTGAAGTCTGTCATCAAAGCTCAAACGGGCATTGGTCCGAATTCCATCTCTTTGACTCTAACCTCTCTGGCCCAACACTGGGGAAAGATGATGAGAGACACCCGCCTGCAACTTTTCCTTCTGGGGATGACTGAACTTCTTCTTGAAATGGGCAGACTCAAATCGTCCCACAGATCTAAACTGTTACAGAGCCAGCAACAAAAGGGAAAAAAGCAACATGGAGAAGAATGATTTGAACAAAGACTGCCATGTAGAGAGGGGGGAATTATCTTGGAAAAGGACAGCCAAAAGGACAACGCTTTCGGTGGAGTACAGAGGCTGAAGGTCCCGGAATGGCAAAATGATGAGAAGCAGATCCCAAGAATTTCTCTTGCTTTGGCACGAAGCAGCTGCCCAAGATTAAAGAGAAAAGAAAAAGAACGCAGCATCAAATTTACTTCCTTGAAATCAATGAGCACTCACTCACTACTGTTATGTAACTTCTAAGACATCTGGCATTTACTGCTCTGTGTTTTCTTTTTCTCCATTTGAAAATGCTCGTAACTTAAGATTTGAGAATTTCTATACATCAACATTTCTGAAATCGCCAATTACATTTTTTTTTTTTGCTCTCGATCGCGCCTTCAAAAGCCTCTTGATCCCAAAACTTTCGAATTCTCATTGCTTTATCATAGGTCGAACGGGAGAACTCTCTTTTTTTTTCCTTCAAAATTATTAATGTTTTCTTGCACGTTAACTGTTCGGGAAAAGGGTTAATTATTTTCTGCCAATGGATATTACATTATGTGGAGAAATATAGACATAGGCATTACTTTTGTTGTTCGTTGAGCTGCCAGCTTGTGTTGGCTGATGGGACTCCATTATGTTGGCAGCGTAGTTGGGTCACATGCTCATGTCTGGAGGTCGATAGCGGGGCAGTGCAATTATTTGGTCTCAAATTACGAAACTGCCCTTGCCTTCACTTTCACCCAATGATTGAAAAAGCTGAATTCTGTCTCCTTTCCTCCTCCGTACCAAAAGCAGTACCCTAAGAGTTAGAGAACAAAATAAACAAATAAATAAATCTTAGTGGCCAGTGAATTGGGAGATTGTCGTTCTTGCAAGCACCCCATGTGGTCTCCTTCCAAACAATGCCATGATTTCTTGGCCTCGTGTCTCGCAAATGGATGATTTTCTTGTTTCCTTATCGTCGGTATGTTTGGTGGGCTCAAGACTGTTGTCCTAAAATAATTGACCGGATGGAAGTTCAATGTATTTGGAATGTTAACTTTGGCCGATCGAATTAATGATATTGTTATAAAATAGCGGAAAATTATGGATCTTGCAACTCAAACCTGACGTGAGAAGGAAAAATTACAAAAGAAATTAATGAGAAAGAGATAAAAAAAAAAATTAGGGATTTATATGGTTCAATTCAAGTGTCGGTACTATACTTACAGAAAGAGCCACTACAAAGAATCTATTTATAATGCGAATAATTACAAGAGTTACAATCTTTCAATTGCTCACGTGTTTCTCACTCTTAAACTACATTCAATGCAAATCCACAAGTAATTTCATAGTCTTTCATAGAGAACTTACTCGGGAAAACTCAATGAGAAAAACCTCGTACGCTTCTCTTGTTTGCTCTAGTGTTTACTAATCGAGAATCCCTTTTTATATATTTTTTATGATTGGCCAACTCAAATTAGAAATCCATATTCACCGTGAAAATAGTAACGTTCATTTCTTGCTTGTTCAAATGTCAAAACATAAGCCATATATGGATTTGAGAATTTCTACTTCGGTTGGCTTTTCTTCACGAACTCAAACTTGAGACATGTTCTTAACGAGTTATAAAGTGGGTGTGTCTCATATTGAAATCCTGACAATTTATTGTGAAAGATGATACACTTCCATGAGCCAGATTAGGAATTATCATCGAAAGCTCTTTGGTAGCACTTCATGAATCCGAAAAATATCCTATACAACTTTAAGCAACGTGTAACCTGAATTTATAGGTGAAACGATGGGATTTTCGCGTACTTATCACTTGTTCCGCCATTAGAATTCACGGCTTGCTACTATCTAATTACCATTCTTGTATGTTGATTCCGTTCGCTTTACGAAAGTTGGATTTTTTTTTTTTTTGGGGGGGGTTAGTAGGAGGTAGGAGGGGGAGGCTGGAACAAAGGCTACTGCATTTTGAATCAAGATAACTTGGGGGATCGTCGTTTCGTCGATTTATATATCAGATATTATATTTAGCTTGGCTTAAGAATAATACTGTTGTAGTGATTTGATTGCTCAAAGGACGGATATGGGCCCTAGCCCGCAAACAATTGCTCTTTATTCTAAAAGTATTGTTGTAATGGGCCTTTTTTTGTCAACTTCTCATGGGCTTTGACACATAACGTAATTGGTAAGGAAAAGCATGTGGCTCTCCGATTCTCTCTATCTCGCCATCTTTCTGAACACTTAACTAATCCGCACAAAGTGTTACAGTTTCTGTCTCGCATCACTACGTATTAATCCTCTCGAATTTGCTTGCTTCTTGAAATTGAAAAAACCACGGACCGCAGAGGAGAGGCGCGTTGCGAGTTCCATACAGAAGAATTCAAATTTGCCGAATCACTCATGTTATGATCTTCTACATCCTAGTTATATGGTTCCAACAAACCGACATAAATTTGAAAACATTAGCTAATCAATTGTATCCGGTGGCACTGAAAATAATATTTTTATTGAATTTCTTATTGCTTTTGCTATTAAATTGCTGATTATACCCTTACATACATGGTTACCAGACACCATGGAGAGGAACATTATGGTACCTGTATACTTCTAGCTAGAATTTTACTAAAATGGGAGCATCTAGGTTGAGTTCGTTTTGCAAAAGTACAGACATAAGATTTTGGCTTTGAAAATAGGACTTCCCGCTTAATGGCATAACCATTTGTTACAAGGAGGAGTTTTTTTTCAATTGGGTCCACTACAAAGACATTCATAAACTGCTCTGCTATAATTCTTAGCAGATAACCCACAATCTATGATCTAAAGCATTATCCTTTGGGACCAAAGTGAGTTACGATAATCCACTCTTCAACGATAAATAAACCGAAATAGGAGTTATCCATTCTTCAAGATATTTGCTCACATAAAGGCAAATCTCTTAAATTCTCATTCATCAAGTTTGCCTTTACAATGGAGCTTACACTTGAGAGAGAGAGAGAGAGAGAGAGAGAGAGAGAGAGAGAGAGAGCACGAGCTGAACAAAAGAAAAGACTCTTCGAATTCCCAAAACCAAATAGACTGTTGGGGAATTTACCCAGTTATGAATCTTAGAAACAACACCACAATAAAGACTCAGAAAAAGCTGTGAATTGAAAGACCAAATGCATTTAACTAGATACATTGCAGTATGAAGACCCTCTAAATTTGTGTACCAGCTTGGGTAGCCCAAAAGACACTATAAAAGGTCATCAAACAACGATAGAAACAAACCAAAATAGCATTCAGTCTTCGTGTGGTCGATGGAAGTCTTGAAATCAGCAACAAGTCTTGTAAATCGACAACCATATCGCATAATCAGCAAGCTTCATCCTTGAACCCTTATAATTAAGTTGCAGCAAAATTAGCTTTTGCTAGCTGTGAATGATAAATTGATCGATTCAATCGGTGAAACATGAGCTGAGCTTGAGGATGGATCGATTAGGCTCGATGCTCCAGCATCACAATATATGGATCTTCAATATATGGAGAGAGGTATCCTACATTGAAAGTTGCTAAGACACCATATTCTCCAGGGAGATCAATTTTGTAAGCATTATCATCAACTCTCTCGAAAAATTTAAATGGGCCATCAACCATAGGCATGAGTTTTTTTTCTTTTGACAAGTTGGAAATCTCTCTTTTTTGAAGTGTTCTTTGATACTTGTTTGCTTTCTGTTTGTAAGACTCATTCACCTTTTTGATCTTGGATCGAACCTGTTCATGAAGCTTTTTCATGACCTTGGCCTTCTCTTCAGCATCATAGTTGACTTGTGAGTTGGATGGAACGGATATCATGTCAATGGGTGTAAGAAGATTGATTCCATACACAACTTCGAAAGGTGATCGACTAGTAGTGTAACTTGGTGATCGATTATAAGCAATCTCAGCAAAGCTTTAACTCCCAATCTTTCAAAGTTTTACTCACCATACTTTGAAGAAGAGTACTGATGGTGCAATGGTCAACTTAGTTTGTCCATCAATTCGCAAATGATAAGTTGTGCTGAATAAAAGTTTGGTGCCAATATTCTCCCATGGAGTCCTCCAAAAGTAATTGAGGTATTTGGAATCATGATTAGACACGATAGTCTGGGAACCCCATGTGGACGAATAACCTCTTCGAAATATAAGTCAGCAAAATGAGAAGCATTATCCGTCTTGTAACAGGGAATGAAATGTGCCATTTTTGGGATTGATTGACAAGTACCATGATAGCATCTTTACCACTTTGATTTTTGGAAGTGCCACAATAAAATCCATGCTAATTTCTTCTCAAGTTTATATTGGTATTTATAGGGGAGTATAGTCCTCCATGGAAATGACGCTTTGCCATTTGACATGTCGCACATTTGGAAATGAGGGCTTGAATATCTCTATACATCTTTGACCAATAAAAGTGTCTTGAAGGACTTCAAGAGTTTGTTAATTCTCAAGTCACATTCTATTCCTCTGCCATGTGCTTCTTGAATCAGCAGCTCTTCAAAGGGATTCTTTGGCACATATAATCGATTTCCCTTAAAGACAAAACCATCCTGGATCGAATAAGTGCCTCGAATCCCTTGTTTACAGTTGTTGATAATAGGTGAGAAATCAGGGTCATTAATATAGATTTCTTCATCGATTGGAAACCAAGAATTCTAGAATCCAAAACAGCAAGCATCAAGTATCTTCTCCATAAGCATCAGCCACAACATTAGTTTTGCCAGGTTTATACATCAAGACAAAGGAAAAAGATTGAAGGAATTTTACCATTTGGCA
>JAGVVM010018403.1:0-12030 GCA_019149425.1 Psidium friedrichsthalianum | reverse complement strand
TTTACATGACAAAAAATCGTTGATCTTCATGATTTCCAAGTATCACACCTGGAAACGATTACAATTCCTATCCACCATACGCCCCCCAAGTATATTGTATTATCGCACACCCCCGTGCGCCCTGTTGCAGAAAATCGGGAGATAATAAGACGATTTCTCTCCCTTAAACTATTTGTTATCATTACATGAGTTTTTTTGATGCGAGAGAGACAACTTAACATTAACTCTCCCCCCCCCCCCACGTTAAAATAACTTCTATTTATTTGTGGTATGTTTGGAGAGATGGACCATCGTTGCTTTTAAATGTAGGCTACCAATAGTGCGTCTTCAATAGGTACCAACTCCCATCAAAGCAGCTGAAAGAGTTGGTCTTTTCAGTTTATACCTTTTAATAACCATCATAAATTAATTATAAACACAAAATGATTATTAAACTATTATAAGTTAACATCCATATCGGCCCATATTAATTTTTTAATTTTTCCCACTTAGCCTAATATAAGTTTCCTTCCGGTTTAATAATATGATAATGAGTAAATTAGATCGTGTTATAACTTTACCTTAAATTCCTTGGGTTAATACCCACGGAACAACCCAAACTGGTACGCCTGTTGGACAATTTACACCAACACGAGGGTCTTTTTTGACCCACGAAAAAGCCCCAAACCGGTAAACATGTGGACAAATTTACCCCAAACTATTTTTTTTCACCACGAAAACCCCAAATGGTACGTACCCGGGAACAAATTTTACCATAAATTCCCCTATTTTTTTTACCATTAAAACCCACACCACACCACAACTGGTATATTTGTGAACAAATTCTAACCCGCACACTATTTTTTTACACACACAAAACCCCAAATACTTCACGCTCACACTTATGACCAAATTTACCCTTTATTAAATTGGATAGTACATAAAAAAACCCTAAATTGATAAAAACTGTGGTCAAACGGAAGGGTAAAATCCTAAAATCGATATAACCATGAAAGTGTCACATGCCATCCAACTTAAGTAATTTAAACTGTTTACAATTTAACGGAAAAAATTAACGGAGGGTAAATTTGTCGTAAATATTCAGTTTTGGGGTAAATTTGTCACAAATGTACCGTTTGGCGTTTTTTGAGGTTAAAAAATAGTTTGGGTTGTGTAAATTTGTCACAGTGTACAGTTGGGGTTTTTTATGGTCAAAAAAATAATTTGGGGAAATTTGCACCATGCGTTACCGGTTTGGGGTGTTTTTCGTGGTATAACCCAAGGAAATTTAAGTAAAGTTATAACACGATCTAATTGTACTCATTATCATATTTATTAAAACCATGAAAGGAAACTTATATTGGCTAAGTGGGAAAATTAAAAAAATAAATATGGCCGATATGATGTTATTAATAATAGTTTAATAATTATTTTATGTTATAATTAATTTATGATGGTTATTAAAGTTATAACTGAAAAGACGCAACTCTTCAGCTGCTTTGATGGATGGTACCTATTGAAGAGGCATCTATTGATAGCCTATATTTAAAAGCAACACTGGTCATCTCTCCAACATACGCCACAATAAATAGAAGTTGTTTAACGTAATGTTAATGTTAAGGTGTTCTCTCTCCATCAAAAAAACATCATTAATGATAACAAAGGTTAAGGGAGAGAAATCGATCTTTATTATCTCCCGATTTTCTGCAACAACAATTGCGATTAAGGCTTTGCTATGTATAAATTAAGTCTTTTCATTATACGTGGAAATCATGAAGATCAACGATTTTTGTCATGATGAATTTTCGCATAAAGTTTACGTTAATAGCTTACAGCAATTAGTTCAATTTTTTTCCATTGCATGAACGAGGGCAATCCATTCGGATTGCAGACCCTTGTGTCCTCGGCCTTATTGAGTGTCCTAATGGTACTTGCTTGCACCTTTTGGGAGTTACATATCCAGAGGAAGAGGATGGAGTTGAACCGGGAGTCAGCTAGGTGGTTGCGGATGGGCAGCAAAGGCACTCGGATGAGCTCATGGCTGAAGTAAGTCGACTAGTAAAAGGACAGCTAGAATCATCATAAGCATCGACATCAACACTCGCCACTTGCTAGGCCTACAAGTTGAGAACTCGATCCTGACAACCCAGGCTCTTGAGCTGAGCTAGAGACTCCCCTCAACGACATTCTATTTTTTTTCTTGCGAAGAAGATGAATCGGAGAGTTTTCGGGGAGAAGAAGAGAGAAAGAAAAAAGAAACAGAAAATAGTTTTTGGATGAAAAACACCCTGATTATGGTTTGACAATGGCATGTGAGATGCACATGCCAATTATCAAACCTTTATTTGAGACTAAATTGATTACTTCATGTCCTTATTTAAAACAAAGTCCACTCCAAACCCTTTTTTGGAAAACAATATTATTCCAAGCCCTTATTCAAAATTTTCTCTTCTAATTTTCTTTGGGCCAAGATTTTACTATCAATGATGTATATCTTGGATCATTCACTTTGGCTCTATTTTCGGATGTCCAAGTTTGTGGTAGTGCAACTATCTCTTCATCAAGGAAACAAGTAGTCCTGACTTCAAAAAAGAGACGCTACCTGTGTCTCCCAAAACAAAGAAGTTGTTTTTGTCGACTTCAATGTAACAAAGCTTGCCATAGTCGATGTTTGAACGAAATGAGAATTTCGGGTTTGAAGAAGGAGACGACATGGTTATATTGTCTTTTTTTTTAAAAAAACAAGAAAAGATCAGTGTGCCCCTTCATGGCTTTGATACCTTAAAGATAAACGGATGATTGAATGAATGAAGCTCACCAATTACTGATAACTCCATAAAAATAGAGTTATTTTACCGATTTTAGGCAACAAATAGGGTAATATTTGTGAGAAAATATTTGGATTTTCTTCTATTTATTCAAAATTTTCTTGTTTGTGCAGATAATGATATATGAAGAAGATAAGGAAAAAAGAAGGAAATCAAGATGCCACCAGCAGAATCATTAAAAGATTACCTTATTTTTAGGAGCTCTTAATGTTATCTTTAGAGATTTAGTGTGTTCAGATATCTTCACGTTGTCTTTAGGGATTTATTTGTTTTTAGAAGTTTTGATGCTATCCTGAAAATAGAAGAATATTAAGAGCTCGGTGAGACATCCAGGTTGTTTTTACGTTCAAAGCATTTTTCATTATTATTGGAGTTTTTCAAGTATTTTGAAGAGAAGACAAAACTGGTGACAGAATTCTTGTTCTTTGATTCAAGATGTTTGATTTAATTTATATTTTCATTTCTTCTCCTATTCTGTTTTAATATTTTTTTCATTAGGGCTACAATGTCGCTTGACCATGATGACATGATGTTTATGTTTTGCAATTGATTTCATTCATGTGAGTTATATATTATTGTGTTTAATGCTTTTAAGTAACTGGCCATCACTTGAATAACTGATATGTATGTTTGAGATTGAGAAGTGATAATATGCAATTGCTCCTTATAATATATAACCATGAAACCATGAATTAAATGCAGATAGAAATATATCATGTTATTTGTGTGGCTTTTGGTGATAAGGTGATCCAAAATATTCATTGTAAACCGGAAATATTCACAAATCTTAATGCACTTGTGCTTGTTTAAATTCAATAGAGATATAGTGGATTGATAAACCGAGTAGATTTACTATACCTAGAGATAGGATAGTAAATAGCAAAGGAAATTTCGCTATCACATGTTTGATATCGTTCTTGTGTGCCTGAAGATATGAAATTCATGTCTAGTGGTTATGGTGAAATCGATGCTCTAATGTATTTTATTTGATTGATTTATCAAATCTAGTTCCGAAGTTTTGTTATTAAGGTTGTAAATTTTATTTTACTCTCAATTCTATTTTTACATGTTAGATAAATTTTATAAATAGTCCATTTTTAGTATTTAATTAGTTTATTAATCATCAATCTCAGTGGGACTATATCTTTTCTCACCATTATATTACTTGCTCGACACGTTCATTGACATGTACACTTCCGTTGAAAATTTTACGAACAATTACATTGATATTTTATACAATATAATATAGAGATACCAAATAGGTGTGGGGTAATAACATGGAAAATTACAAATTGGTACACTTGTGACAAATTTATCCCAAATTTTTTTGCCGCTAAAAATCTCAAACCAGTACACTCATAACAAATTACCCCAAATTTTTTTTTTACCACCAAAACCTCCAAAATGGTACAATTGTAATAAATTTACCATCTATTAGTTTTCATTAAATTTTACTGACAAATTGCTTGGTTACATGGCACATGTCAATTGACGAGTATACTAATTTGAGGGTTTTACACTTTTTTTTGTCACATGTTTATCTGTTTGAGATTTTTCATGGTATTAATCCAATGTAACTAAAACTAATCGAGGAAAAATTTGTCATAAGTGTACCAGTTTGAGATTTTTTATATTAAAAAAAATTAGTTTGGGATAAATTTATAACAGGTGTACTAGTTTGAGATTTTTGGTGGTTAGAAAAATAATTTGGGTAAATTTTTCGTAAATATACCAGTTTAAGGTTTATTCTTGTAAAAAAATAGTACGGGATAAATTTGTCACAAATGCACTAGTTTGGAGTTTTTCGTGGTATTAACTCATATAAATATAACAATTTTATTCACATAGAAAATGAGTAAAACAAAATTGATGAAAAATTATATCCGTAAATGATCATCTGCTCGATAAGTTATCTTCATCATGATTTATAGAAGCTTTTGTATTAAAACCACCCTGACATTTTGTTATTTGTCCTGTTGCTTCAATAGTAATCGCCCCAGACGCTCGGATGAAAATCCGTTGGCCGGCGTACAACGACGTGGCTTCCTTCCTTTATTCGGAGAAGATGGTGGACTTTCTGAAACCTGGACCGACATATTTTCCCTTTTCTTTTTATGCTTCATTCTTGGATATTAGACCAGTACACAAATCGCATTTCAATGAATAATACAAAAGTGAGATTATTTCATGTGGAAATAAGATATGCTTCTCATAATATAGTTGATCGTATCCATTCCATCATCGATACGGGAAAAGATTCTCGTATATTTAAATATAGCTATTTTCTTTCGTGAAAAAAAAACTAATTACTTATGAAGTCATAAATTTTGCGTCTCTTCCATAACTAGACCAAGGGTAGTTTTCTTCTTCCCTTTCTTTTTTTCAGGAAATTTGTAACTTTTATACACATCGTGCAATGATTGTCCTTTCGTGACAGGCTGTATTCAAACATAAAAAGTACGACACATGTCATTTTCGACTCATAATTTTGAGCGGCCTACTTGGCTGGCGGTGGAGCTCGATTGGCTCTGCCACGAACTTGGATTCATTCGTCGTTCCAAAGACACTAGTCTTGTGGTGTCCGAAGGGTTTCGGGATTAGGAATAACTTATTCTTCTCCTTCTTCTTCCTCTTGCATCATGCATACGCTAGCGATTGATCTGTGGGCGGATCGGCTTAGGAGGTCTACTTCTTAAAACATGTGGACGGATCAATTTGACCCCACCATGTGTTTTGCTGACATTCATGGACAAACCTGTCGTGGAAAAGGTGTTCCTAAAATTAGGGCCCATCCCTTGTTTAAGGACAAGCTTTATTATTCAGTTCCCCATATCAATATGGGTTGAGAACCCATATTTTAACCCATATTCAACAAAATGGTTCAAATATGGGTAAGTCAATTCTAATAAATATTTAACCATAAAAAATCAAATGAATGAGTTGTAAATGGGTTTGAATTTAAGCCTAGTTATACGTGGGTTGTAAATGTATTTATATTTGAACCCATTTACAACCCATTTAGCTAGACAAAACCCATTTACAATTCGCTTTTATAAGTCTTATTAGTTTATATATTTTTTAAATTTTTATTTTTTGTTTGGATTTGTATTTTTTATAAGTAAAAGAAAGAAAAACAAAAAATAAATAAATAAATGTTGAAAGAAGTAGAATGTCACCGCCGGGTGTAGCCTGCTGTCAAATTCTATTGACCGCGGTCTGCAGCCATCCGCCACTGCCGCCAAACTAATTTGGGAAAAGAGTCGTCAAAAGCAAAGACTCCTTTTTTTTTCTTCACTTTCTATCCGCTTCATGATTATCTGTAAGATTTGTATCTATTAACTACTATCTCCGCTAAAACCCAAGATCAACGTTAAAAAGGTAAAGTAAAAAACAATTTTGTTATAAAAATTATAAAAAAAATTCACTACATTTGCATTGCGTAAAGGTGTTTTAGCAGTATAATTTTTGGTTAAATATATGAGTGTTTAAGTAATACGGGTTCTATATGGGTTGGGTCGTGTATGGGTTGTTAGATTTGTACTACATGGAAATGGTCAAAACAGGTTAGATGGATCGATATGGGTTTGACCATATTCGACTCAATCCAATCCCAGCCTGATCCATTCGTTTGACACTTCTAGCAAAAATGATGGGACTGTCAAATCTTTATCACGTTTTCAAAAGTAGACCTCCTTACTCAAGCCATCCTCGATCACAAATATTTGCATGATGACTTGCAAAATGAAAATAACGTTCATTGTCCTATCTCTTACTTTTTTAATGAGGAAAAATATCAAAAAAGACATAAATCTATCGCATTGGTACTAATTCCGTCATAAACCTTTTAATTATGCCAATTTAGTCTTATACATTTTACATTTGTGCCAATTAAGTCCATCTCAAAAATCATGGACTTGAACGCCAATTGTCTTATGTGACACAACTGACACTGATGTTGAATTTTTTAAATAAATTTTATTAATTGATATACTTTTGATTTTTTCTTTTTCTTTTAATTATATATTTTAGTATATTTTTAAGCTTTTCGCTTCGGGTTCATCGATCGCCGATCCCAACTGGTTTGGAATAAATGTGATGTTGATGTTGATGTTTTAATTATATTCTTTTATTGAGGGCCTAAAAGGGTTGCCGATGGACCCCTGCTGACACAGGTGAGGGCCGATGAGCCTCGCTAGCATTGGGAGGGAGTTGCAGCCCTTGTCAACTTTGGGCGAAGGCCACAATGTCCTTGTCGGGACTAGGCGAGGATTGCACACCCTTGCTGAATCTAGGTTTCGTGATCTTGCCCAGCCCTAGGCGAGGGCATCGCAGCTATCGCCAGATTTGGGCAAGCTCGTGGCTCTCACCAACACAACGAGAGCCCGCGAGCCTAGTGTTCGCGAGGACTACAACACCCTTGCCGACCCTCGATTAAAAAAAAGAATAAGAAACGAAAACAAAAGTATCCAAAAATTATATAAAAAAATGTCCACGTTAGCGTCGATCACGTCACGTAAGACAATTGGTGTCCATATTAGCCATTTTCAGCCAAAATTAGCCGAATAAGCTCAATTAGCTTTCAAAAAGTTTAGGGCCAAATTAGCACAATTGAAAGATTTAAGTTGAATTAATACTAATACAATAGGGTTGAGACTTTTCTTGGAAACTTTTCCCTTTTTATGATTATAGATGGCACAGGTGAACTCTTTCTTCTAAGTTGTAAGGAAGAAGAAGAAGAAGAAGAAGAAGTTCCTAATCCCAAGATAGTGACTTGATATTTGGATCCAACAAGAATAGTGTTCGTAGGAATGACATGACCCGATGGAAAAATATTAGATAGGCCGGGACCAATGCGTCCTGCCCAATCAGGAGAGGACACGTGTCCTCTCCTGTCCCTTCCTCTCTCTCCTTTATTCCGCTTCTCTCTCCTCTGTCTCTTGTCTCTGTCTCTCTCCTCTTGGAGAGGACACATGGGCCGAGGCGCATGAACACGTGTTGGCCCCAGCCCACCCAACATTTTCTCGTGACTCGATAGGTGAATCCAAGATTGTGGCAAAGCCAATCGAGCTCCTCCATTGTTGACCCCAAAAAATAACCAATTTTTGGGAATAACCAACAAGGGATAGGCGTTGTAAATAACAGTAGAGTCTGGTGAACAACAGAACTCATAGATGAAGAACATAGCCGACAACTCGCTAAGGAAGGAATAGATAGACTTATCGACCAAAATCTTCACTGGGGATGATACCATCGACATCCATATTTAAGTGGCGAATATTGATATTTTCGGATATGCAACATCTATTAGATAAGTTTTATTAGAATATAGGTAACTGTTGAGTGGTAATGTTTAATGCCTCAATTTTAGGATTTTTGTAATTCACCATCGATTCAATTCCCGGTGAGACATCTTCTTGAATATATCGAAACGTATTCCATCCTCAATTCAAATTCGTGCAAAACAACCATACTGAGTAGGCAACTCAAATGTCAACTTGTTAAGTCAAAAACAATATACTTCGTACGCTTCATGGTTAGACTCATCTTGCTACAAAGAGATAATCATCGCACGGCATACATGGACAGATTCAAGTTTCCTAAAGGAGGACCCTTGGTCTAGTTTGGAAGAAAAACAGAATTCGTCGATTCCCAAGCAATAAGCTTTTACAAACAATTTCAATATAAAAATCATCTCAATGATGTGATGGATAGAGTCAATCATATTATAAGGAGTGTCCTCTATTCATATGAAAAAATCTCACTCGTGTAGTATTCATTCAAATGTGGTTGGTTTTGTCTCAAAACTAGTCTAAGTAACAAGTTGGTAATGAACACAATTGTCTATAAATACCCACCAAGTAGTGGATGTTCCGCAATGCAAAACCCCCTCCTTGGTCTTCACTTTGTGTATTGGTCACATATCCACAGGCGGAACATACAGAGAAAGGGAGTATGTCGGTTCCAGTTTCGGGAATTCCATCTTCTTATCCGAACAAAGGAACAAGCGGCGTGGTAGAAAGCCAGCGGGCAGATTATCATCCGAGCATATGGGGCAATTACTTCCTCGTATATGCTTCTCCCACAAGCTGTGGTTAGTAATTTCTCATATTGTCATCTGAATGAAGCGCATAAAATATGTGTATCGTGCTTGCTTTGATCGGAAGTAGCGGCTAACATATATGCAGGAGTTCAAATACGTTGGAAGAGTGAAGGAACAGATTGAGGGATTGAAAGGAGAGGTGAGAAGATGGTGATGATGTCGCAGATGAGCCCTCGCAAATACTTCAATTGATCGACCAAATCCAACGCTTGGGTATTTCCTACCATTTCGAACATGAAATAGATGAGCAATTAGAACAAATCCATAAAAGTTACTCTCGACTTGTGCATGGAGTTTTCAAGGGCGAAGACCTTCACATGATCGCTCTTATCTTTCGATTGCTACGACGGTAAGGTTACAATATTTCATCGGGTATGTTTTAAATTAAGTTAACCAAGACTAGGCCTATCGTCTTCTTAATTTCTAACAGACTAATCTTTTTCTCCCATATTGGTTTTGGTCACGCAGAGGTTTTTGACAAACAAGGACGGCGAAGGGAAGTTTAGGGAATCGCTCGCCGTCAATGAGCGCGGACTACTGAGCCTATATGAAGCTTGCCATTTCAGGTGCCAAGGCGATGCTATCTTGGAAGAAGCGCTTCATTTCGCTGTGACTCACCTTGAATCGATCGACAAAAGGAAAGTAAGCACTAGTCTCGAGAAACAAGTGAAGTGTGCCCTAAAGCAGCCGCTTCGCATGGGGTTGCCGAGGCTCGAGGCGAGGTATTATATTCCACTCTACCTTCCTCCCTTGGACAAAGTCTCCCTCGCCCACCCCCCCCCAGACAACAAACTTGCTCGCAAGCGCAACTTAGATTTTAACCCCCCCCCCCCCCCCCCCCCTCTTCCCGCTGCCCCCCCCAAAACCCAAAGTCCAACTAGATCCCCCCCCCAAGCCAGTTTTTTCATTTTTGCATAAACGAAGAGCATTAGCGCAACAACAGAAGGGGGGCAGGTTGGGGGCCCCCCCCCTGCGGCGGAAGCCTGCGAACCCCCCCCTGGCAAGTTTTTTTTCACAAGTTTTGGTTTTTATTCCCCCCCTTCCAAACCATATCATAACTTCCCCCCATAGATTCCCCCCCCCACACCCCCCACCCCCCCTCCCCCCCCTCACCCCCCACCCCCCGCCCCCCCCCCCCCCCCCCACCCCCCCCCAACCCCCCCCCCCAAAATCCCTCCCATTTTCCATTCCCCCCCTAATGGGTAACATTAAAAAAAACCTTATCCCCTTTTTTTAAAACCCTACCTACATAAATTTATCCTTTTTTTTTTTTTTTTTTTTTCTTTTTATAATAATCCAAATTTTTTCTTTTCTTTTTTTTTTCACACACCCTCCTCTTTTTTAAAGATTTCCCCCTTTCCCACCTTCACCTTTTACCCTCCCACCTCCCTTCCCCTTATTTCCCATTTTACCCCCTCATCAACCTTCACTGCCTTTTTTTTCTCCGGGCGTCTCCCCTCATTTTCCTTCCCCGGTCCTGCCCCTTCTTCCTCGTTGACTATGCGCCCACTTCCATGCTCAGCTCTTCTTCCTCCTTCTCGTAAAATTAATTAACAATTTTTGACACCTAGTTCCAATTGCCCAGCCGCTTCACCATCTCACTTTTTATATTTCCCATCTCTCCCATTCTAGCTCTCCTTCAGATTACAGCAAGTTTTAAACAACAACCACTATCTCCCCACCTTACCCTAAACACATCCCACCCCCCCCCCCCCCCATTCTTGATCTTCTTCGTCCCTCATCCCCCCCCCCTTTATTGTTTGTTTTTCTCTATTTACTCCACACTGACAATCAACAACCACCATCACCACTTAAGACCTGTTCCCCTTTTCCCCCCCCCCCCCTCCCTCCCCCCTCCCCCCTCCCCTTACAATGAGCAGAAAAAAAAATAAAACACCCATTTAAAAAAGACATTAAAACACAAAAAAAAACCAATAATTTAAAAAAAAAATAAAAAAAAACCAAATGAGCTCGAAGCCTAGGAAAAAGACAAACACAAAAAAAACTAACAAAAAACAAAAAAAAAGAATTCTTATATTAAAATATTACCATTGCGCCAGCATGGTTTTCCCCACGCTACCCAAAAAAAAACTAGCTCTTCTCCAACCCCCCCCCCCGTCCCACGGCGGAGTTGTCTCCAAACCTTAGCCTTAAGGCCAAAAACAACAAAAAATATCCCAAAAAAAAACTACCCCCACAATACCTATAGGTAAGAAAAAAACAATATTTTAAAAAAAAAAAAAAAGAAAAAAAAAAAAAAAAAATGTTACCCTTTCAATAGCATTTTAAATATTTTTTTTTTACACACCAAAACACCACACCCAACACAACCACACAACATTCCCAACACAAACTTTTCCAAACGAAAAAAAAAAAAATTACACCAAAAAACAACACACACACAACACCGCGAACCCCCACAAACCAAACAACAAAAAAACCGTGTCCTCTTTGTTTCGCCGACCCTCGTTAGTATGACGATACGACAAGAACACCACGAATTTTTTTAAACAGTTTAAACTCCCACGGCCCCCCGCAGAAAAGTCGTGTATGAAGATAAAAAGTCCGACCCGACGACAAGCAACCAGGTGCCTCTTCTGCGAGAGAGAAAGCGGACGAAAAACTTACAAAACATTAATAACAACAAAAACAAGACACAAATTTAATAATAACGAAAAGCGAAAAAACAAGCCCCACAGTATTGCTATAAAAATCAAAAAAATCAAAAAAATACTAAAACATGTTAATCAATAAAAAAATTGGTGCCCAAGAGACCAAAAGGAAGGAGAAACAGAAAAACAACACCCAGAAAACACAAATTAAAAAAAAAAAGTCATTTTTTATTATTTTAAATAAAATTTTGGTAAACAATAAAGAACAAAAGGCTAAAAAAAAATAAATTCAAAAAAAAAACATAAAATAAGGATGTTTTTTTTTTATTGCATCTTTATCCATTTTTTCTTCTTCCTCCTTAAAACTCAACATTTCATATATTCTGTGTTATACCTGTTTAGTCTTGTTTAAAACTAAAATATCTATTTGATATCTGTAATTTACAAGTTTTAGATTAATGATTGTTAATAATAGGAGTCTATTACGTAAACGATCATTCAGTCTTACGCC
>JAGVVM010018396.1:0-21264 GCA_019149425.1 Psidium friedrichsthalianum | reverse complement strand
TCAATAGAAAATATTTTTCGGTCAACAGAAAAAACCTTTTAAAATGAGGAAAAATTATTTCTCTTTTTCTCTGTTCTCACGCACTCTATCATCTTTCTCACACCGAATCTTCCCACCCTGACCTTCTGTCACTCTCTCGATTTCTCTCTCCTTCACTACCACTCTCTCCTCTCTCTTTGATCCCCTCCCCCTACGAGGACACCTTCTTGCCATAACAACTACCTGGAAGGAGGTAGGAGAACTTCTGCGGCATCTCCATGGAAAGGAATAATGGAGACCTCCTCGACGGCCTCAAGCGAGGCTCGCCTTGCCAGATCCACCGAGGCTCGAGTCGTCAGCTTCGAGCAAGTCGATCTTGGGACTTGTCGGGACCGGCCGAGCCTTGAGCTCGCCGATCGCGTCATGGCCCGATGGCCGAGCTAAGGAAGGGGGAAGGACCGAAGGAGCGGCAGGTGGAGGAAAGGAGGAGGAGGAAGGAGGGGAAAAAGAAAAAAGAAAAGAAAAGAAAAATTTTAAAAATAAAAATAACGATGAAAAGAAAGTAAAAAAAATAAGTAAAATTTATTTAAAAATAAAAAAAAATATGTGCGATCGAAATTGATTTTCTTACAAACGGCGAAAAATATTTTCCAATTCGTTTTCAAGTTCAGCCAAACACTAAAAAAAATATCGTCATTCCTAAAAAATGACTTCCTAAAAAACATTTTGCGGAAAAGTCGTATCTTGCACGAAATAAACAAAGCCTAAGAACGTCACAGATTTCGTGGTTCGATTCAGTCTCAAAAGTTTCAATTTTATCAATTAATCATAAACCTTTTGCGCGAAATTTCAATCATGTCCCTTTGGCCATGTTTGCCAAAATATCTAAAGTGGCAACGCGTTGCGTAGGACGACCGACGATGACCAAACCGCCACATCAGCAAAAGATGTATTTTCAAAATAGAAAGCATGTTAAGTAGTATGGGGGAGACAATAAAATACTTTTTTTCATACTTTATATTTGAAAATAAAAATAGCATGAACAAATGTCTATGTAAGTTTCTTTGCCTAAGGCCAATAATCTGGCCATAACGACCAAACTTATTATCTTCACGTATAAGGATGTTGGGTTGCCTAGTATAAAAGATTTAAGAACTTCCTTTCTTCTTACTTTTTACCTTTCCCAAAAAAAAAAGATTTAGGAAGAGTTGCAAGGCGTTAAACAAAATAAATTATGATGGGACGACCGCGATTAGTACTCTGCCGCGATTAGTACTCTGCCGCCCTTGATCATGAAATATCGATTGCTTGTTGAACTGCATGAAGCAGGATACTCCAAATTCAAGGGTCCATCCAAGAGTTCAACCTCTCCGATAGATGAGGCGATTCATGCGAGATTCAATGCAAATCCAACTTTCTATTCGCTCCCGACGTCGTGAATGTAGCGCACATCACAGATAAGGCTAAGCATAAGATGGCAATCTTCGCATTAAATTACAAAGCATAACCCAATTTTATTTTTATTTTTTGGTAGTACACATCTTTCTCTATTTTCGGGCAAGTTGAGATCAGCGGTCAACTTTTTGGTCCGCAGCATATATGATTGGGATTGGCCGCCATCACCTTCTAGAACGGGTTGGGACCTTGATTTTGTCCTGGTTTTGGATTTTGCCCCCCGTTCAAACTTTTCTCGCAAAGGAGGAGATAAATTCAAAAGGCCATTGGAATATCGCAGCTGCAACTGCGTGCGTGTGCGGTTCGTGGGCGAACCGTGCCAAATTCCTAAAGAAGCTTCAATCTTTGATAGGGACGTTCAGTGGGTCGATGTGTGGCACGAATTGTATGCGCGTGGAAAGGAGAAATTGGGGGATCGTAAGTCAATTGGGAAAGAGGCAATGCGCATCTCGGTTACATCGTATGTTTGCAAAGAGAAACGAACGTGTTCTAGAAGGAAAGATTAGTTATGATCTATGTAATACCTATACAGATATATGATACGATACGATGCGTCAACACGTCAATTATCAAAAAAAATGGAGAACCCGACATATTAGGACACGTTATATATTGAATTTATCGTGTATATATAAAAATATAAGTAATTAGTTTCTTTTTTTCTTTTTTTTTTAAATTGCGGATTCACGGAGATTTTTTTTTTTTTTTGTTGACTGGGTATATTAATTTTGGAACGGCTGGGTATATAACTTAAGTATAATTTTTGATAAATTTACACTTGACACTTAATTTATTAAAATGCTTAAAATTGACCTCGTACGTGTCGAAATAGCATGTCGGGTTGCTATGTCGCTAGTGTGTCTGGAGCGCTAACCAGTATCGATCGCATGTCGGAGAGCATCGGACATGAGATAGACCCCTCGAAGAGTGTTGTTGCTTCTTAGGTTATGATAATTGACCATGTTCGCATTCGAACGGGGACAATATCGGAGGAGCAATTACCCAATCAATTCTAGATTTATTTTATGGATGTTAACTTCAGTCTTAATTTTTTTTTTAATTTGATTAATTTAATCCTAAAACTTTACGCCAAATTCTAAAATAATTATTTCGGCCAAAGACTAAGCAATCTAAACCGACCCATTGCTGGGCCCGAGATAGAGTGAATATTGGGCACCCTGAGTTCATTAAAGCATCATAAGTACGTCACAGAAGACCCATCAAGACAAGATCAACGGCTGAGACGCACCGATTTTGCTGGAATGAACTCCGATGTACGCCACAGTTTTTCTATGCATTCACTATTTATGACTACTCTCCGTATATTGTGCGCTTCGGCAACCTCTGCTAAACCTCCGGCGCCTTACGTCGTGTCCGTGCCTGAGCAGCAACAAAATCAACCTCGATATGTCTTTTACGAACTCCCACAAAGTTCTAATTGCTTAAACATTGTCTTTATCTAGTATGCAGAACGATGCAGCACCAGGATACGCCTTATCTTAAAAACACAGTAATTCCAAGATCATCTAATGATTTCATCCTGTCTGTACTCGAACCTTCTGTTCGCGCATGTTTCAGACTACGAAGATGCCGCGCATCTCACCGCACATCCAGATGCGCACGACCCCTTTAGAACCATAGGGAGAATGTTACTTGCGCCATCGTTCACAAACTCATCTACCCGTAAGGCTACAAATTGCAGATGGTAGTCCTTGAAGAGGAGGATCTGCAGTTCTATATACGTTGCGTCGTATGCAGCTCAATCTCAGGGAATTGCTGTCGAGGAAAAAGATTTGCTATTACAATCCGTGGATGCCTTCGAGGGTACAAGTAGCATGAGCAGTCAGGCCTCAGCTCATACAAAAGATGTCACTACAATTAACAGCATGATCTAGACAAACCTAGGACCTGTATATGTATACATCAAGTACAGCAGAGAACAGTTCAGAGCACTGACATTGGCAAATCAAATTGAGAAGCCCTTTATTTGGCATGTAAATATTCCCTCGCGCTGAGATTACCTTTGTCATAACCGGAGATTATGCCACTTGGAGATGCAGATGCTTCGATGCTGACATTCGACAATACATCCGCCTCCTCATTCGACTTGCCACGGTCCCTTTCCTTTGCTTCGTCCGCAATAAAATCTGTCAAAGCCTTTCTTACGCCTAACCCGCGTTGCTGAACCTTCCCGCTGGCAATGAAGGAGATCTCTCGCCCCTCATGGGGCTGAAGAGACGTGCCGGAGAGAAACTTGGTGTGGAGAAAGCCGTTTTATACGGAGTGCCGGAGAGGGGCACTGTGTATGGGATAGGAATGCTCTTGTGCGCGATCAAACTTACCTTGGAGATTGAAGGGACACTGTCCGAGTGCTTTGTCAAGTCGTCTACATAGAGTAAATCATCAATACGAGCCACAATGTTGAACGCCAAGCTTTCTAGTACTCTTGAATAGCTCTCCAGAATGGATTTTCCCACATCCTACGGTTGGCAATGCAAAGTGGATCACTCTACTAATATATCTATGTGGAAGCTAAACCTAGAACGCTCTGGATATTTTCCAGAGCAGGGTTATTTACTATTTCTTAATTCGTCACCTCATCACATATCAAAAATCCCAACAAAAGATTACTTGGATCTATATTGTCAGGGTTTCCTTATGATTTTTCACAAGTTGATAAAACCAAAAATCGTCTACAACAAATGAATGACAGAGTCCTAGATATATTACCTTGTTGTATTGGATCTTGCTCATGTCCAAGGTGGTCTGAGGCAAGCCAGGAACCATTGCCTCAAGCAAAGCAGAAGGCTTTCTGCTCTGTCCGCCAGAAATTCTCTCTTGTCTGCATCGACCATAAGCTCCTTTACCAATCCCCACGATGACTTCGAATTTGATTTGCTGGTGCTATTGACAGGTTTTGAATTAGTTCTTCTTCGCCAAACATATATTGAGGCCTCGACACGGTTCGCAATTTCTATAGCTTGATGTTCAGATGTAAGGTCAAGGCAATCTAGCAGACATTCAGGAGAAAAACTGATCGAGGTAATGTAGCGATAAATAATATCCCCTAAGCACGCTCGTCCATTCTGTAATCAGTTGAAGAAGAACTCTCAGAGACTAAATAAGTCGCATTTATATGCCACGTATACACATGATTGTTATATGCGCTTCATACCTTAGGAAGAGTTTCCAAGTATGAATCAGGGACTTCCATATCAGCTAAGGCAATGCTATTGATTGCCATGGCAGCTTTTAATATCTGGTTGGTACAATCACGTTTGTGTTGTAAATGCTTTCGAGAATCTTCACTGAGACTCCAGGATGGACTCGAGGTACGGGAAGCCACCATTTTTCTTCTTGGCGCTGGAGGGCTTGTCGGAAAGAGGCCGATCCATCGGCCTCCATGCTAAAATTCCTTGATCCACATACCAAACTCCGCATCCTCAAAGCTGTCTAATATTTCCTGATAAGGACAAGTCATAATCCTCAGTTTTCCTTCCCCTGACTAAAAACATAGACCTCTTATCACATGGAAGAAACTTACAAGAAGCATATTGTCCTAGCTTTCGGAGGGCCGGGAGATTCACATAAAGATCGGACCTTGGTCTGCATGTCATGACCTGAAACACAGAGACAGAGAATTGGAAAACAACTTGTTGAGGAACCTCAAATCCAATTGGTCCCTCATTTGACCAATTTCTTTATAATCCACCAAAAGCAGTATGGAGATCTAAGTGCAAATCTAATTAACAACCACAGTGATTCTTGTGCCTATGGAACATCGAAGCAGCTGAAAAAGCCAAAGAAATCATTCCCATCGTAACAGAGTGGAGAATTCTACCGCTAATCAAGACTTAGAACTCTCCAGAGAAACGGGATGGCAAGAAACAAGCATTTATTTGTCAAAGGATGCAATTTCGTTGGTGCAACTTAACAAGCAAATGGCCTTACTTCAAGCTTGCTTCCATCCGGGAATGTCTGCCACGTCGGAGTGAACTCGACAATGTGATCGCTAACACAAAGAAGCCATTCCATCTCTCTACGCCACATTGCTTTCTTTTCCAGAGGAACAGGTTTCTAACCTCCAAAGTTGCCCAACAGGGTGGCTTCACGAATGAAGTTAAAAACACGACATCAATCATCAGATATAGCACCATCGAAAGAATTCTCTTGTAATGCGCTTACAATCACACCATGGATTGGAGAACACACTGAGAGATGCATCTAGGAAAACTAGTTTCACTGTTATTTCTTTCAAACGACCTTATGTAGTCTAATCAGCAATGCAGGTGGAAAAACCACTTTCCACAACAAGCTGGACCAATCAAATTCAATTTTTAGGCCAATACGCCACAGCAATGAAGAAGAAGTTGATAACTAGTTCCAATAGGCAACATACCACAAAGATTAGTAATGGCGTTTGATATGGCCAACGCTGTACAGACCCCATTTCCGGAACCCGACATGTCCTCTCCAAGAAGCAATTTTGAGAATCTTTCCTTCATCATCTCAACATCTACATCCCCCATTAACCAAACAGTAATCAGTAATAACATTAAAACCAACTTATAATTTAATTAAATTCATTTCAGTTTTGGCTTTGTCTTGCTTCAAACCTGAAACTGCAGAGCCGTGTTTCCCCATCTTCTCATCGCTGGAGTGGAATCTCTCTGCATCTTCCGCAGCACCATTCTCACTGGCACAGTCCGACGACGGAGCTTTGTCCGCCGACCAATGCAATACAGGAGGCGGCGAATACGACACCTCGAAGCTGCTATGACTTTGTTCTTCATCCCCGTCACTTCCGAGGTCAAAAGGGCAGAGCTTGAACTGCTCTCATGCCTCTCTTCCACGATCAAATCCGCAAAAAAAAATCCTAACTTCACCACCGTTCTCGCAAAACCCATCTCTCCTTCCCTCGGTGCCTTCGCTCTTGGCACCCAAGCCCTCCATTCCAGGACCCTCTTCTTCTTCTCCTCCTCCTGCAACACGACCCGGTGAAGCACAGAATACAGAGTTGTTCGCTATCATGCCATTGTAGCAAAGCCTCCTAGAGCGGGTCGAGAAGCAAGCCCAGAAATGCAGTTTCCGGAGAAACCTTGAGACCCAGAGGCTGAGAGGAGAAGGAGAGCTGGAGGTATGGAACGGTTTGGGTCTGGCAGAGGGAGGCAAAGCTTGAGTTGGTGCTGAGTGGGAGGGTTTTCGCCTTTAGTTCCTCTCTATCTTCTAGTTGGTTGAAAGCGCCACCCATGACTCCATGAGACTACAAAGGCATTTGTCTAGTAAAAAAAAAAAAAATGGCAAAAAATCAAGTACTTTTTTTTTGTTTGGACAAAGAAGAACTCAGGGTTTTTCTAGTTGGGGGAGCTTTGCTTATTTATGTTGCAAGGGGAGGCCTGCCATGATTACTGAAGCTTGGGTTCAAACACACTGTGACTCCCATGATGAGGGTCATATGAAATGGGTGGATGGAGGAGCCTCTGCTGGTCCCTTTAGATGCTTCTAAATCATCATCATCTCCATTTCTTCAGTATAATCAAATTCCGACTTTTGAACGAGGGCAGCATTCAGAATTCTGCGGACGTAATCGTAACTGAGTACGTAATTTTAAATTTTGATGAAGAAAGCTTTTTAAGATGTAGAATATTGCATTGGTGAAGCGCTCGTCTGACACTAAGTAAAAGTTGAAGTGCTTCTTTTCATGCCATTCGAAGCGCACAAGCACATACCCCTACCCCTACCCCTTTCTCTCTCAATATTATGTTGGTCCGGCAGTGACTTGTGCTGCGCTTTTAGTTGTCTCTACTTCTATCTTTTTTTTTTTTTATAGTATCACCAAAAACCTCAAATTGATATACATTTAGTAAATTTATTTCAATGAAATTTTTTACTATCAAAAATTCTAAACTAGTGCATTTATAACAAATTTACCCTCTATTGATTTCCGTTAAATAAGATGAATAACACAAAAAATCCAAAACCGGTGCACATGTGGCAAATAAAAAGTAAAAATCCCAAAGTGGTGCATCTTTGATAAATTTATCTCAAACGAACTTTTTCACCACCAAAAATCATAAGCTGGTACACTTATGACAAATTTATCTTCTATTGATTTCTGTTAAATTAAGTTAACACAATGAAAAATTCAAAATCGGTACGCATGTGACAAATGAAGGGTAAAAACTCTAAACTGGTACACTCATTAATTATCACGTGTCATATAACTTAGCAATTTGTTAGTAAAATTTAATGGAATCTAACGAATGATAAATTTGTCCCAAGTGTACCAATGTAAGATTTTTAGTGGTCAAAAAATTAATTTGAAGTAAATTTGCCACACGTATACCAGTTTGAAGTTTTTCATGATATTAATCTTTTTTTTTTTTGGCCAATCTCCACCTTCATCTATTATGAAAGCACCAAAACAAGAAGGTCAATTATTTAGTTAAGAATGCAAGCGCCCCATACCTTCATTCGAGGATATTGCCAAGAGGGAATCCAAGTCTGACCGTCAACATATCCACTTGGATCCATGTTCATTCAAAAGTTTAAACCAATGAGTTATGGGCTAATTATGACCTACTAACTAATCTACGCCATACTGATTTTCAGATGCGAGATTTCTCTAACGCAACTCACTTACGCGTGCATTCTAACACAATGGCCATCGTGCCCGAGCTTTGCTACAGAATTTGCATTGCTGGCTAGCCTGTCATAGAGGCTCACGGCCAGCCAAGGCCCCCCATGAGCTCGAGGCTGACCTCAGATGGCCTCACTGACCACAAGCGGCGGGCTTAGGCCAAGCTCATGACTTCTTGCAAACTGCAAGCAGCCTCACCACAATAGTGATGCGAATGCGAGGCAAAGGCGACGGTATCGGCATCGCATCAGGGTCTGGAGCGGTGGCTCGACACTGTGCAGGTAGCTCTTGATGTTACTATGTTATGTTGTTGTGTATGAGATAGAGAAATGACGGGGAAGAGAGTCAGACAGGAGCTTCGGTGTAAATTTTGGGTGCCAGTTTAGAGAGATGTAACATGTACGTTTTTGAAATATGAGGAGGAGGAGAACACTCGATACGGAAAGCAAAGTCAAGGATCGATTTTGCAATTACCCCTATGTAATAAATTCGTGCTAATCTCATCCTCGAAACTGTGGGACTTTAGCAGTTCGTCGCATTGATATACAATGGCAAAACGAAAATATCTTTGGAAACGCAGGATGGTTAGCATCCACATCCACAATTTCCTATTAAAATTGGTCGGATTAACTCAATTGATAAAATGTGAAAGAGTTTATGGCTCGATTGACGTAAAAATAAAAGGTTTATGATTGAATTGGCAATGTGCAATAGGTTCATGACTTTTTGGATTTATTTTTTCGTCCATTTTTCAAAATAATAAGCGTACATATTATGATAACACTTGGTACAACGGCAAACTATAAAACTTCCTTAATTGTAAATATAAATTATTACTACTCCGCTTCAAAGTTCAAACTTCAAAGCACTATCGACAGAAAAAGCATCATATATTTAAACACCATATGAATTAATGGATTTTACCCGGCTTCGATTTTGAGTTTTAATCGATGAGGTTGAATTGTCAGTTTAAGCATCAATAGTGACCCTTAGAAGCAGCACCGGTTGATTGAGTTGCCTGAGCAAGAAAGAGAACATAGGCTCAGTAGGCATAAGCACCGTAGACACGGGCGGGAGAACAAGCATAGCTAGGAACTTACCGCGGTGAAAAAGAAAGTTAGAAGAAAGGGAAATTGAAAGCAATCTCTTTCTAACCAACAAAGTAAGAAAATTGAAAGCAATGAAGTCGAAGAACAAAATGTAAATTGAAGGCGCCAAAGAACCTTTTGGATCTTGGGCATTGCGCTCCTTGCCTTGACGCTTTCAAACTTTTTCATCGTTCGGTAAAGAAAAAACTTTGTTAATTGGCCAAAGACAACGTGGTAGTGAGGATGCACTTCCACCATCCTTCACAGCAAAAGCTAGAAAAGCAATGGCTTTCCATTGCGTTCAATGGAAAAATAAATCATGACTTACCAAGTGAGGGCAGCGTGGAGATTGAGATACGCAAAGCAAACACAATTTTGTAAACCAATTCCAGATTGATGCGGTAGAAAAAAAAAAACCGTAACATGCAAAAAAAAAATTAATTTCTGTGTTATTTCGCACGGTTTCATTATAAGGTATACTATACGCATACAATTTCCCTCTACCTCATATATGAAGAGATAATGACAAAAATAGTTTCTTGAACTTTGACCAAATCTTCATGTCTCCTTCCATTAATTCAATTTTAGGATGATATTTGATATTTTCTTATAGTTTAGGGATTAAGTTGAAAATGTTCTAAAATTTTGGCGACTATATTGAACATGTTGAAAGTTCGGGGACCACATTATATATTGGGCTAAAGTTTATAGAATATTAGTTAATTTAAAAGTTCAATGGTCATATTGCACATTGGGTTAAAGTTTAGAGACCATTTGTGTCATTTTGTCTAATCTAAACTTGTTGGATTGTTCTAATAATATCTAACATGGCGTGACGATCTACTCGAGAGAATTACTAGAAAAGTCTTAAACCTATTAATTCAGTTATAAATCTTTTTTTTTTACTAATTGAGTTCTAAACATTTTGTATTTATGTCATTTTAGCAGGGTTGTTCTGAAAAAAAATTTGTAAGCTAGATAGCTTTCAGCGTTAACATGGCACGACTGATGCTAGCGTGGACAAATTTTAATAATATTAAAAAAATTCTTTTTTATTTTTATGTCTTTTTTTTTTTTCCTTTTTCTCTTTTTTCTTTTCGTTCCCTTTCTCTCTCTTTTTCCTTCCCTTCCTTCTTCCTTTAGCCGGTCGCCGGACCTCAACGATCAACTAGAGGCAAGGTGCCCTTGGCAAAGCGTGACCTCACTATCGTTCGGCGAGGCTTGCCCTCACCATGGCCGAGCGAGGTGGACCTCACCCAACAACAAGGAGGTCCTCTCGCCAACAATGGCGAGGCTTGACCTTGTCCAACAACAGGGAGGTCGCATCTCGCTGGTGGCCGAAAGGGGCAAGCTTTGTAGAGGTCAGTGAGGTTGACATCAGCGATCGGCTAGAGGAAGAAGGAAGGAAAGAAAAAAAAAGAGATAAAAAATTAAAAAAAGAATAAATAAATATATAATTTTAAATTATTTATTTATTTATTCTTTTTTTAATTTTTATCTCTCTTTTTTTTTCTTCCTTCCTTCTTCCTCTAGCCGATCGCTGATGTCAACCTCACTGACCTCTGACAAAGCTTGCCCCTTTCGGCCACCAGCGAGATGCGACCTCCCTGTTGTTGGACAAGGTCAAGCCTCGCCATTGTTGGGCGAGAGGACCTCCTTGTTGTTGGGTGAGGTCCACCTCGCTCGGCCATGGTGAGGGCAAGCCTCGCCGAACGATAGTGAGGTCACGCTTTGCCAAGGGCACCTTGCCTCTAGTTGATCGTTGAGGTCCGGCGACCGGCTAAAGAAGAAGGAAGGGAAGAAAAAGAGAGAGAAAGGGAACGAAAAGAAAAAAGAGAAAAAGGAAAAAGAAAAAAAGACATAAAAATAAAAAAGAATTTTTTTTAATATTATTAAAATTTGTCCACGCTAGCATCAGTCGTGCCATGTTAACGCTGAAAGCTATCTAGCTTACAAATTTTTTTTCAGAACAACCCTGCTAAAATTGACATAAATACAAAATGTTTAGAACTCAATTAGTAAAAAAAAAAGATTTATAACTGAATTAATAGGTTTAAGACTTTTCTAGTAATTCTCTCGAGTAGATCGTCACGCCATGTTAGATATTATTAGAACAATCCAACAAGTTTAGATTAGACAAAATGACACAAATGGTCTCTAAACTTTAACCCAATGTGCAATATGACCATTGAACTTTTAAATTAACTAATATTCTATAAACTTTAGCCCAATATATAATGTGGTCCCCGAACTTTCAACATGTTCAATATAGTCGCCAAAATTTTAGAACATTTTCAACTTAATCCCTAAACTATAAGAAAATATCAAATATCATCCTAAAATTGAATTAATGGAAGGAGGACATTGAAGATTTGGTCAAAGTTCAAGAACTATTTTTGTCATTATCTCTTCATAATGAGGTAGAGGGAAATTGTATGCGTATAGTATACCTTATAATGAAACCGTGCGAAATAACACAGAAATTAATTTTTTTTTTGCATGTTACGGTTTTTTTTTTTCTACCGCATCAATCTGGAATTTGGTTTACAAAATTGTGTTTGCTTTGCGTATCTCAATCTCCACGCTGCCCTCACTTGGTAAGTCATGATTTATTTTTCCATTGAACGCAATGGAAAGCCATTGCTTTTCTAGCTTTTGCTGTGAAGGATGGTGGAAGTGCATCCTCACTACCACGTTTGTCTTTGGCCAATTAACAAAGTTTTTTCTTTACCGAACGATGAAAAAGTTTGAAAGCGTCAAGGCAAGGAGCGCAATGCCCAAGATCCAAAAGGTTCTTTGGCGCCTTCAATTTACATTTTTGTTCTTCGACTTCATTGCTTTTCAATTTTCTTACTTTGTTGGTTAGAAAGAGATTGCTTTTCAATTTCCTTTCTTCTAACTTTCTTTTTCACCGCCGTAAGTTCCTAGCTATGCTTGTTCTCCCGCCCGTGTCTACGGTGCTTATGCCTACTGAGCCTATGTTCTCTTTCTTGCTCAGGCAACTCAATCAACCGGTGCTGCTTCTAAGGGTCACTATTGATGCTTAAACTGACAATTCAACCTCATCGATTAAAACTCAAAATCGAAGCCGGGTAAAATCCATTAATTCATATGGTGTTTAAATATATGATGCTTTTTCTGTCGATAGTGCTTTGAAGTTTGAACTTTGAAGCGGAGTAGTAATAATTTATATTTACAATTAAGGAAGTTTTATAGTTTGCCGTGTACCAAGTGTTATCATAATATGTACGCTTATTATTTTGAAAACTGGACGAAAAAATAAATCCAAAAAGTCATGAACCTATTGCACATTGCCAATTCAATCATAAACCTTTTATTTTTACGTCAATCGAGCCATAAACTCTTTCACATTTTATCAATTGAGTTAATCCGACCAATTTTAATAGGAAATTGTGGATGTGGATGCTAACCATCCTGCGTTTCCAAAGATATTTTCGTTTTGCCATTGTATATCAATGCGACGAACTGCTAAAGTCCCACAGTTTCCGAGGATGAGATTAGCACGAATTATTACATAGGGGTAATTGCAAAATCGATCCTTGACTTTGCTTTCCGTATCGAGTGTTCTCCTCCTCCTCATATTTCAAAACGTACATGTTACATCTCTCTAAACTGCACCCAAAATTTACACCGAAGCTCCTGTCTGACTCTCTTCCCCGTCATTTCTCTATTCTCATACACAACAACATAACATAGTAACATCAAGAGCTACCTGCACAGTGTCGAGCCACCGCTCCAGACCCTGATGCCGATGCCGATACCGTCGCCTTTGCCTCGCATTCGCATCACTATTTGTGGTGAGGCTGCTTGCAGTTTGCAAGAAGTCATGAGCTTGGCCTAAGCCCGCGCTTGTGGTCAGTGAGGCCATCTGAGGTCAGCCTCGAGCTCATGGGGGGCCTTGGCTGGCCGTGAGCCTCTATGACAGGCTAGCCAGCAATGCAAATTCTGTAGCAAAGCTCGGGCACGATGGCCATTGTGTTAGAATGCACGCGTAAGTGAGTTGCGTTAGAGAAATCTCGCATCTGAAAATCAGTATGGCGTAGATTAGTTAGTAGGTCATAATTAGCCCATAACTCATTGGTTTAACTTTTGAATGAACATGGATCCAAGTGGATATGTTGACGGTCAGACTTGGATTCCCTCTTGGCAATATCCTCGAATGAAGGTATGGGGCGCTTGCATTCTTAACTAATAATTGACCTTCTTGTTTTGGTGCTTTCATAATAGATGAAGGTGGAGATTGGCCAAAAAAAAAAAAGATTAATATCATGAAAAACTTCAAACTGGTATACGTGTGGCAAATTTACTTCAAATTAATTTTTGACCACTAAAAATCTTACATTGGTACACTTGGGACAAATTTATCATTCGTTAGATTCCATTAAATTTACTAACAATTGCTAAGTTATATGACACGTGATAATTAATGAGTGTACCAGTTTAGAGTTTTTACCCTTCATTTGTCACATGCGTACCGATTTTGAATTTTTTCATTGTGTTAACTTAATTTAACAGAAATCAATAGAAGATAAATTTGTCATAAGTGTACCAGCTTATGATTTTTGGTGGTGAAAAAGTTCGTTTGAGATAAATTTATCAAAGATGCACCACTTTGGGATTTTTACTTTTTATTTGCCACATGTGCACCGGTTTTGGATTTTTTGTGTTATTCATCTTATTTAACGGAAATCAATAGAGGGTAAATTTGTTATAAATGCACTAGTTTAGAATTTTTGATAGTAAAAAATTTCATTTGAAATAAATTTACTAAATGTATATCAATTTGAGGTTTTTGGTGATACTATAAAAAAAAAAAAAGATAGAAGTAGAGACAACTAAAAGCGCAGCACAAGTCACTGCCGGACCAACATAATATTGAGAGAGAAGGGGTAGGGGTAGGGGTATGTGCTTGTGCGCTTCGAATGGCATGAAAAGAGCACTTCAACTTTTACTTAGTGTCAGACGAGCGCTTCACCAATGCAATATTCTACATCTTAAAAAGCTTTCTTCATCAAAATTTAAATTACGTACTCAGTTACGATTACGTCCGCAGAATTCTGAATGCTGCCCTCGTTCAAAAGTCGGAATTTGATTATACTGAAGAAATGGAGATGATGATTGATTTAGAAGCATCTAAAGGGACCAGCAGAGGCTCCTCCATCCACCCATTTCATATGACCCTCATCATGGGAGTCACAGTGTGTTTGAACCAAGCTTCAGTAATCATGGCAGGCCTCCCCTTGCCAACATAAATAAGCAAAGCTCCCCCAACTAGAAAAACCCTGAGTTCTTCTTTTGTCCAAAAAAAAAAAAGTACTTGATTTTTTGCCATTTTTTTTTTTTTTACTAGACAAATGCCTTTGTAGTCTCATGGAGTCATGGGTGGCGCTTTTCAACCAACTAGAAGATAGAGAAGGAACTAAAGGCGAAAACCCTCCCACTCAGCACCAACTCAAGCTTTGCCTCCCTCTGCCAAGACCCAAACCGTTCCATACCTCCAGCTCTCCTTCTCCTCTCAGCCTCTGGTCTCAAGGTTTCTCCGGAAACTGCATTTCTGGGCTTGCTTCTCGACCCGCTCTAGGAGGCTTTGCTACAATGGCATGATAGCGAACAACTCTGTATTCTGTGCTTCACCGGGTCGTGTTGCAGGAGGAGGAGAAGAAGAAGAGGGTCCTGGAATGGAGGGCTTGGGTGCCAAGAGCGAAGGCACCGAGGGAAGGAGAGATGGGTTTTGCGAGAACGGTGGTGAAGTTAGGATTTTTTTTGCGGATTTGATCGTGGAAGAGAGGCATGAGAGCAGTTCAAGCTCTGCCCTTTTGACCTCGGAAGTGACGGGGATGAAGAACAAAGTCATAGCAGCTTCGAGGTGTCGTATTCGCCGCCTCCTGTATTGCATTGGTCGGCGGACAAAGCTCCGTCGTCGGACTGTGCCAGTGAGAATGGTGCTGCGGAAGATGCAGAGAGATTCCACTCCAGCGATGAGAAGATGGGGAAACACGGCTCTGCAGTTTCAGGTTTGAAGCAAGACAAAGCCAAAACTGAAATGAATTTAATTAAATTATAAGTTGGTTTTAATGTTATTACTGATTACTGTTTGGTTAATGGGGGATGTAGATGTTGAGATGATGAAGGAAAGATTCTCAAAATTGCTTCTTGGAGAGGACATGTCGGGTTCCGGAAATGGGGTCTGTACAGCGTTGGCCATATCAAACGCCATTACTAATCTTTGTGGTATGTTGCCTATTGGAACTAGTTATCAACTTCTTCTTCATTGCTGTGGCGTATTGGCCTAAAAATTGAATTTGATTGGTCCAGCTTGTTGTGGAAAGTGGTTTTTCCACCTGCATTGCTGATTAGACTACATAAGGTCGTTTGAAAGAAATAACAGTGAAACTAGTTTTCCTAGATGCATCTCTCAGTGTGTTCTCCAATCCATGGTGTGATTGTAAGCGCATTACAAGAGAATTCTTTCGATGGTGCTATATCTGATGATTGATGTCGTGTTTTTAACTTCATTCGTGAAGCCACCCTGTTTGGGCAACTTTGGAGGTTAGAACCTGTTCCTCTGGAAAAGAAAGCAATGTGGCGTAGAGAGATGGAATGGCTTCTTTGTGTTAGCGATCACATTGTCGAGTTCACTCCGACGTGGCAGACATTCCCGGATGGAAGCAAGCTTGAAGTAAGGCCATTTGCTTGTTAAGTTGCACCAACGAAATTGCATCCTTTGACAAATAAATGCTTGTTTCTTGCCATCCCGTTTCTCTGGAGAGTTCTAAGTCTTGATTAGCGGTAGAATTCTCCACTCTGTTACGATGGGAATGATTTCTTTGGCTTTTTCAGCTGCTTCGATGTTCCATAGGCACAAGAATCACTGTGGTTGTTAATTAGATTTGCACTTAGATCTCCATACTGCTTTTTGGTGGATTATAAAGAAATTGGTCAAATTGAGGGACCAATTGGATTTGAGGTTCCTCAACAAGTTGTTTTCTCCAATTCTCTGTCTCTGTGTTTCAGGTCATGACATGCAGACCAAGGTCCGATCTTTATGTGAATCTCCCGGCCCTCCGAAAGCTAGACAATATGCTTCTTGTAAGTTTCTTCCATGTTATTAAGAGGTCTATGTTTTTAGTCAGGGGAAGGAAAACTGAGGATTATGACTTGTCCTTATCAGGAAATATTAGACAGCTTTGAGGATGCGGAGTTTGGTATGTGGATCAAGAAATTTTAGCACTGGAGGCCGATGGATCGGCCTCTTTCCGACAAGCCCTCCAGCGCCAAGAAGAAAAATGGTGGCTTCCCGTACCTCGAGTCCATCCTGGAGGTCTCAGTGAAGATTCTCGAAAGCATTTACAACACAAACGTGATTGTACCAACCAGATATTAAAAGCTGCCATGGCAATCAATAGCATTGCCTTAGCTGATATGGAAGTCCTGATTCATACTTGGAAACTCTTCCTAAGGTATGAAGCGCATATAACAATCATGTGTATACGTGGCATATAAATGCGACTTATTTAGTCTCTGAGAGTTCTTCTTCAACTGATTACAGAATGGACGAGCGTGCTTAGGGGATATTATTTATCGCTACATTACCTCGGATCAGTTTTTCTCCTGAATGTCTGCTAGATTGCCTTGACCTTACATCTGAACATCAAGCTATAGAAATTGCGAACCGTGTCGAGGCCTCAATATATGTTTGGCGAAGAAGACTAATTCAAAACCTGTCAATAGCACCAGCAAATCAAATTCGAAGTCATCGTGGGGATTGGTAAAGGAGCTTATGGTCGATGCAGACAAGAGAGAATTTCTGGCGGACAGAGCAGAAAGCCTTCTGCTTTGCTTGAGGCAATGGTTCCCTGGCTTGCCTCAGACCACCTTGGACATGAGCAAGATCCAATACAACAAGGTAATATATCTAGGACTCTGTCATTCATTTGTTGTAGACGATTTTTGGTTTTATCAACTTGTGAAAAATCATAAGGAAACCCTGACAATATAGATCCAAGTAATCTTTTGGTTGGGATTTTTGATATGTGATGAGGTGACGAATTAAGAAATAGTAAATAACCCTGCTCTGGAAATATCCAGAGCGTTCTAGGTTTAGCTTCCACATAGATATATTAGTAGAGTGATCCACTTTGCATTGCCAACCGTAGGATGTGGGAAAATCCATTCTGGAGAGCTATTCAAGAGTACTAGAAAGCTTGGCGTTCAACATTGTGGCTCGTATTGATGATTTACTCTATGTAGACGACTTGACAAAGCACTCGGACAGTGTCCCTTCAATCTCCAAGGTAAGTTTGATCGCGCACAAGAGCATTCCTATCCCATACACAGTGCCCCTCTCCGGCACTCCGTATAAAACGGCTTTCTCCACACCAAGTTTCTCTCCGGCACGTCTCTTCAGCCCCATGAGGGGCGAGAGATCTCCTTCATTGCCAGCGGGAAGGTTCAGCAACGCGGGTTAGGCGTAAGAAAGGCTTTGACAGATTTTATTGCGGACGAAGCAAAAGGAAAGGACCGTGGCAAGTCGAATGAGGAGGCGGATGTATTGTCGAATGTCAGCATCGAAGCATCTGCATCTCCAAGTGGCATAATCTCCGGTTATGACAAAGGTAATCTCAGCGCGAGGGAATATTTACATGCCAAATAAAGGGCTTCTCAATTTGATTTGCCAATGTCAGTGCTCTGAACTGTTCTCTGCTGTACTTGATGTATACATATACAGGTCCTAGGTTTGTCTAGATCATGCTGTTAATTGTAGTGACATCTTTTGTATGAGCTGAGGCCTGACTGCTCATGCTACTTGTACCCTCGAAGGCATCCACGGATTGTAATAGCAAATCTTTTTCCTCGACAGCAATTCCCTTGAGATTGAGCTGCATACGACGCAACGTATATAGAACTGCAGATCCTCCTCTTCAAGGACTACCATCTGCAATTTGTAGCCTTACGGGTAGATGAGTGTGAACGATGGCGCAAGTAACATTCTCCCTATGGTTCTAAGGGGTCGTGCGCATCTGGATGTGCGGTGAGATGCGCGGCAATCTTCGTAGTCTGAAACATGCGCGAACAGAAGGTTCGAGTACAGACAGATGAAATCATTAGATGATCTTGGAATTACTGTGTTTTAAGATAAGGCGTATCCTGGTGCTGCATCGTTCTGCATACTAGATAAAGACAATGTTTAAGCAATTAGAACTTTGTGGGAGTTCGTAAAAGACATATCGAGGTTGATTTTGTTGCTGCTCAGGCACGGACACGACGTAAGGCGCCGGAGGTTTAGCAGAGGTTGCCGAAGCGCACAATATACGGAGAGTAGTCATAAATAGTGAATGCATAGAAAACTGTGGCGTACATCGGAGTTCATTCCAGCAAAATCGGTGCGTCTCAGCCGTTGATCTTGTCTTGATGGGTCTTCTGTGACGTACTTATGATGCTTTAATGAACTCAGGGTGCCCAATATTCACTCTATCTCGGGCCCAGCAACTGGGTCGGTTTAGATTGCTTAGTCTTTGGCCGAAATAATTATTTTAGAATTTGGCGTAAAGTTTTAGGATTAAATTAATCAAATTAAAAAAAAAATTAAGACTGAAGTTAACATCCATAAAATAAATCTAGAATTGATTGGGTAATTGCTCCTCCGATATTGTCCCCGTTCGAATGCGGAACATGGTCAATTATCATAACCTAAGAAGCAACAACACTCTTCGAGGGGTCTATCTCATGTCCGATGCTCTCCGACATGCGATCGATACCTGGTTAGCGCTCCAGACACACTAGCGACATAGCAACCCGACATGCTATTTCGACACGTACGAGGTCAATTTTAAGCATTTTTTAATAAATTAAGTGTCAAGTGTAAATTTATCAAAATTTATACTTAAGTTATATACCCAGCCGTTCCAAAATTAATATACCCAGTCAACAAAAAAAAAAAAAAAATCTCCGTGAATCCGCAATTTAAAAAAAAAGAAAAAAAGAAACTAATTACTTATATTTTTATATATACACGATAAATTCAATATATAACGTGTCCTAATATGTCGGGTTCTCCATTTTTTTGATAATTGACGTGTTGACGCATCGTATCGTATCATATATCTGTATAGGTATTACATAGATCATAACTAATCTTTCCTTCTAGAACACGTTCGTTTTCTCTTTGCAAACATACGATGTAACCGAGATGCGCATTGCCTCTTTTCCCAATTGACTTACGATCCCCCAATTTCTCCTTTCCACGCGCATACAATTCGTGCCACACATCGACCCACTGAACGTCCCTATCAAAGATTGAAGCTCCTTTAGGAATTTGGCACGGTTCGCCCACGAACCGCACACGCACGCAGTTGCAGCTGCGATATTCCAATGGCCTTTTGAATTTATCTCCTCCTTTGCGAGAAAAGTTTGAACGGGGGGTCAAATCCAAAACCAGGACAAAATCAAGGGTCCCAACCCCGTTCTAGAAGGTGATGGCGGCCAATCCCAATCATCCATATGCTGCGGACCAAAAAGTTGACCGCTGATCTCAACTTGCCCGAAAATAGAGAAAGATGTGTACTACCAAAAATAAAAATAAAAATTGGGTTATGCTTTGTAATTTAATGCGAAGATTGCCATCTTATGCTTAGCCTTATCTGTGATGTGCGCTACATTCACGACGTCGGGAGCGAATAGAAAGTTGGATTTGCATTGAATCTCGCATGAATCGCCTCATCTATCGGAGAGGTTGAACTCTTGGATGGACCCTTGAATTTGGAGTATCCTGCTTTCATGCAGTTCAACAAGCAATCGATATTTCATGATCAAGGGCGGCAGAGTACTAATCGCGGCAGAGTACTAATCGCGGTCGTCCCATCATAATTTATTTTGTTTAACGCCTTGCAACTCTTCCTAAATCTTTTTTTTTTGGAAAGGTAAAAAGTAAGAAGAAAGGAAGTTCTTAAATCTTTTATACTAGGCAACCCAACATCCTTATACGTGAAGATAATAAGTTTGGTCGTTATGGCCAGATTATTGCCTTAGGCAAAGAAACTTACATAGACATTTGTTCATGCTATTTTTATTTTCAAATATAAAGTATGAAAAAAAGTATTTTATTGGTCTCCCCCATACTACTTAACATGCTTCTATTTTGAAAAATACATCTTTTGCTGATGTGGCGGTTTGGTCATCGTCGGTCGTCCTACGCAACGCGTTGCCACTTTAGATATTTTGGCAAACATTGGCCAAAGGGACATGATTGAAATTTCGCGCAAAAGTTTATGATTAATTGATAAAATTGAAACTTTTGAGACTGAATCGAACCACGAAATCTGTGACGTTCTTAGGCTTTGTTTATTTCGTGCAAGATACGACTTTTCCGCAAAATGTTTTTTAGGAAGTCATTTTTTAGGAAAATGACGATATTTTTAGTGTTTGGCTGAAACTTGAAAACGAATTGGAAAATATTTTTCGCCGTTTGGTAAGAAAATCAATTTCGATCGCACATAATTTTTTTTATTTTTAAATAAATTTTACTTATTTTTTTTACTTTCTTTTCATCGTTATTTTTTATTTTTAAAATTTTTCTTTTCTTTTCTTTTTTCTTTTCCCCTCCTTCCTCCTCCTCCTTTCCTCCACCTGCCGCTCCTTCGGTCCTTCCCCCTTCCTTAGCTCGGCCATCGGCCATGACGCAGATCGGCGAGCTCAAGGCTCGGCCGGTCCCGACAAGTCCCAAGATCGACTTGCTCGAAGCTGACGAGCTCGAGCCTCGGTGGATCTGGCAAGGCGAGCCTCGCTTGAGGCCGTCGAGGAGGTCTCCATTATTCCTTTCCATGGAGATGCCGCAGAAGTTCTCCTACCTCCTTCCAGGTTAGTTGTTATGGCAAGAAGGTGTCCGAGAGGGGGAGGGGATCAAGGAGAGAGAGAGAGTGGTAGTGAAGGAGAGAGAAATCGAGAGAGAGTGACAGAAGGTCAGGGTGGGAAGATTCGGTGTGAGGAAGATGATGAGAGTGCGTGAGAACAGAGGAAAAAGAGAAATAATTTTCCTCAATTTAAAAGGTTTTTTCTGTTGACCGAAAAATATTTTCTATTGAA
>JAGVVM010018395.1:0-17101 GCA_019149425.1 Psidium friedrichsthalianum | reverse complement strand
CCTCGAAAGAGGGAAGCGTGCGCTTTCTCGATGTCCATTTTCGAAGAAGAGCCCAGACGATGGGGGCGGCGAAAGGGGACGAATACGCCTTCGAGAGGGGGACGCCGGCCTCGGATAAAAGGAATTCGGTAAGCATATAGGCTCTATATTCTATTTGAAGCCCAGTGAGCACTTTCAGACGACTGACTGAATCAAATAGGAAGGCGTGAGGTCAAGAGATGCATGTACCCAAGCTAGCATCTCTACGCCTGACGGGATCCGCCCCTTCCTCGGCCGTGGTGAAGAAGGATTGAGAAGGCTATGTGTTAAGCATAGTGACCCATTTAATAGTTAGCAGCAATCGCCTTTCGGTTGGCTCCTTAGAATGAAAGACGATTAGTTAGACGCGGCAAAAAGGGCCCTTTTAGATTCAATCAACGCAGGAAGTATGCAGAGAGATTATCATACCCGGGCCCATAGAGGTTAGCTCCCTTCTATATCTATATACGAAAGCCCCAGTGGACAGCAAACAAAGATGCCATACTAAGAAAGCAGTCGCCAATCAATGACCGATGTAAATCAGCCTTGCTGGCAGGAATGTTCATAACTGCTTCCGGATAGAGGAAGTAGCAATAGGGCGGATGATCCCTGATTCCATCTAACCGCTCTCTGGACTCGGAGTTTTGAAGTCTCGGTTAGCTCCAGACTGCTGACACATTCATACCATCCTACTCCTCGTCTTAGTGTTCGATTATCCTTCCTCTCTCCTTCGTGTGGGATGAGTTGCATATGAACTCTACTCTTGTTTTCTAATAGGAGTACCTTATGTTTCGGAGTTAACGACTCTCTAGTTTGACTATTTCGACTTTTATGGCAGGGAGTGAGCTACTTATCCGGTGCTATTTTGAGTTACTTTCTTTGCCTGTGGCACTTACTTATTTCAAATTTGAAGATGCGTCTTCTTCCTTCTCAGATGGCCCGCATGTGGTCGAGGATGCTTTATATGAATATCGTGGGTGCTTTGTCTGCATATCCTTATTTTATGATGCCTCTTTTTCGGCAGTCCCCCTCGGTCTCCGTAAGGTTGGACGTTTTCCTCCTTTCTCCCGAAGTAGCGATTCCTGATCTCTTTTCTCTTGGTTGAGCTCTCCTGGGATATCATCCTGAGTGAACGGGCTTAGGTATAGCCGCCTAAGGAACCAAGGAGGACGGACCTTTCTTTGTAAGCGAGGACGATGGGTACCCTTAGATATCAATCAACCTAGTTAACTAAGAGGTGCGTAGCGCTTTGAACAGGAGATAACTTTCATAAAGATGTGATGTTGGTGGATCAGGATCCATTTCCTGATACCATGCCGGTGAACATGTTGACTCCGAAGTTCAAATTGGTATTGGACACGTCATCTGAAGAGCCGCAAAAGGCTAGTGCTCGTAACAGATTGAGCAAGTCCAAGGAGCCAATACATGGATCTCCTGATAGTCCAGTACTTTGTGCTCGCTGCCACGCTGAATTACAAGGGAGTGTACGGAGCCAGCAGACGATGAAGACTAAAGCGAGGGATAGGATAGAGAAATAGGTTGAAGCCTTTCAATCGCTATCAATGCCAGGAGGCAGATCAAGATTCATGGGAACGAGAACCTTTTCCGATCTCAGCATCCAGATGTGAAAGCAGAACTAGCGCTTAAGGTGCGCAGCGGTCATTAATTCCTCAAAAGGAATTGAATCATCCGGATGCTACAAATCGTCTGTTATAGAATTCTCTGCTAATCTTATCTTTTTTTTTTATCTTGATTGAAGACAGAAGCAATAGCCTTTTTACCTCTTAAGGTAGCGAGTGCACTACTAGGTAATGCTAAAAAAATCAATTACCATTCTATGGGATAGATGCCTTCCGATCGTCAGATACAATACACGACTTGATCTATGCAATTAGTTGAATACTAAATATAACTAAACCTTCTTTATAAGTATGATAGGGGTCACGAATGGAGAAAGTTTGATCTCGCCCGACGACAAACCTTATCAGCCTGTTTTTTCTCCTATGAGCTAGCCCGATTGGCACGCTATGCGCGCTTACCATGCTAAGTACTAGAAGATGACTCTCTTAATGGCCCAAGGGTTCACTAAGATTTCTTAAAAGAAGGGCTACGCGCGAAAGCAAGACTTGCACACCAGAACGGGCAATCAAGACATTCATTCACACCGCCATCAACAGACATTCCAAAGACAGACATGCACACGAAAGTCATCCGCAAGAGACCTGCTATGCCTAACCCTTAGCTACCCACTCATTCTGTCTAATTCGCCTATGGGTGATAGAGACTCGACTTAGTAGAACATTTGTAGCATTTGTCATGAAGGAAGATTTCTCTTCTAGAGACAGCAGACGATTCCATCTGTTGACTTCACTCTAGTTTGAGGAAAGTCCCGAAAATGGGCATCCTTCCTTCTTCGTTCGAATGCTTCTTTGTTCTTCGTATTTGATGCTGTTAAAATCACTGCTTACCGGTGTGCGTTCTATTTTGAATATAAGGAAATTTCGGGGTCTGGGATCGATCCTTTCTATTCTAGTACTAGTATAGAGTAGCCTTCCCGACAACAAATAAAGTATACTGCTAGGAATCTCTATCAATTCCTGAACTAAACCAAGCCAAATGAAACTTCTGAAACAAAAGCAATCGCAGCTTTTTCAACCTCCCCTGGGGAAGTCGGGAAGTAAGGTAATAGCCTTTCTTCTTTTTGAGCTAGCATTATTCCGAACTTCTTCTTCTACCGCGAGTGCCCCATAGCCTCGGAGATAGCCTGGTCGTTATCGCCTTTCCCCGGTTCCGGGTGTGCTTTCTCTATTAATAAAGAGATTTCCCGGTCTTCACTCCTTTCGACTAACATTGGGCTAGCTGAACCAAAAGACTTGATTGTCCCTTTCCTTGGCCTGGGGGGAACTTGAATATTAATATCTTTCTCTTGAACCAAAACCAAGGTCAACCTCACCACGGAAAGAAAAAGAAGAAGCCCCACCTACCGACTCTAGAACAGCGGAAACAGCAGATAAGCCTTTCCTAACCCCTGAAACAGAAACCATTTGAACCAGAGCTGAAACAATTGATGAATTACCCGAGGCTATCCCAGTTCCAGTTTCGCTAACTGCTTACATGGACAAGGAAGAGATGCGCCATTCGCCGTAGAAAGAGAGAAAGCTCGTGGAGTAATACAACAATAAATGTTGTTCCTCAATTGATTCCTAAGAGGATTGGAAAATCTTTCTTTGCTGCTTAAGACACAGGAGAGATTTCTATCGACCAAGCCGAAAGACAGACTGACGAACCAAACCAAAGCACCTCTCCTCGGGTGGGTCAAAGAACTACCTTGCCAATATCAAAGATAGCCTATTCTTCTTCCCCCTTCCGAAATGAAAGTGCCAGAGCATATTCTCAAGCAGTGACAGTCTCATCGTTGGCAAGTCTCATCCCTCGGGTACGAAGGAACTAAGCTATGATTCGATGATTCTTGCCTTGTGGCCACTAGAGTTTTGGCTTTCTCCTTTCCAGTCCAGCGAGCTGTCTAGTCGCCGAGTTCTTTCAGTCCAAGACTAGTAGCCATACCGACAAGAGATTCAAGCGCTGCGCTTACGCTTTCTCCTAAAACCCCTACTCAACCACCAGGAGCGGAAACAAAAGAGAGAAGAGCGGGCACTCTTTGGTCTCAATCCTTTCTCGGCCTAAGGAAAATTGACATAAAGATTAGTGAAGCTAGCACCCTAAGAGCTCACGTAAACAAAGAAATTTCCTCCCGGAAGGCCGGTTTGCCAATGCTTGAACTGATTGAGAAAGGAGTTTAACCCAGTGTACTCTCTGTTCTGTCTCGCCTTTTTCGGGGTATTCCCACTTCGCTTGGATTGCTTGTTTTTCATACAACTAAAGACTTGGCACTTCCTCTTTGAATAAAAGGCAACTGACTCGGCTTCGTTCACTCACGGAAGACCAACTGAATCTAGACAGTTCTAAGAGACGTACTATAGCTAGCTAGGGCAATTATCTCTATCAATTCCTTACTTAAGAAAAGCAGTTATATATAGCACTGCTGCTACTTCCTTTGCTACCGGGGAATCACTCAGAAAGAATGTAAGCGGCACTCCTACCGCTCTGAAACGAGTGATATTCTTGGCATCTGGAAAGAGTTATGTTATAATAAAGAAGTCCTTTCCTTCAAAGCCAATTCCGACAAAGAAAGATGAAGAGCGATGTCATACCCTCGGTCAAGAGCTGGCTTAAGCCATGCCCTTACTAATGATTCCGCATCTACAGCTAAATCATTGAATGGCACTGCACTTTGGATCTGACTTAGCATAAGGAGGTGCCAAGCTACAGCAGACTCTTTGCTCCTTCTTCTATTACTGACCGTGTAGTGGAACCCCTTCTTCGTTCTTCTAATTTTCGGCTTTCTTACTTAGAAAATGAACATTCTTTAATCAATTATCTGCCTTGTCTTCTAGTAGTCAAATCTCGCTCCTCCAAGAGCGGAAATAGCCATTCTTGCAGCACTTCTTCCTCCAACTCCAACAAGGGCTTCTTCTTCTTATGATTCTGCTTGAACTGGATTCACTATTCTAAGTTCAGTGACTCTCGGATATCAATCAGAAAAAAGGGTAGACAAAACCATTAGCATTGTTAACCCATCTCTCAACTCAAGGAAGCTCCTCCCCTCTCTCTCGGGTGAGGGTCAGAACAGTAGAAGAGGCTTTTGCTGCTCACGCCTCGCTGCTATTTCATAAAGGGCTACTCGCTCTTGGAGTAAGGGCATTAGGGTTAGGCGGGAAAGGAAGGGCCTTTTTTGGGTATGGGGCCCATTCTCCCTTATGGGCCTAGCAAGTTTTTCCCCCATCTTCTGACCCAACTGACTCCTATCTTAAGTCTACTGGGGGTAAGGATAGTCTGTCAAGCCCTAATTTCCCTTTCCCACGGCACGACGACCATTGAAGGATGAGCGCTGATCATTCGAAGATTGATAAGCAATAAAGAAAGCCTTGGTATCAGTAGATGAATGCAATTGATGAAACCGTTGCGAATGCTACAATAGCTTCGCCTTAAAGTCATCAAAGCTGATATTGGTTGTGCTATTAGTGATTGTGGTGACGAAAGCGGTGGTAATCCGGCTAAGGCATAAATAACCAGATCCTTGTGTGAGACCGGAGAATTGATTGCAATGAGAGCTGACTTGAGTGTGCGTACATAAGTATGTGGCCATGGGCTGATTGCCCTTTTTTAAGGTCTGAAGTTGAAGCTTTCGAGCCACAGACTGATCAAGGAATCGCTTTTCTTTTTATAAGGCTACCCAAACATTTCGTGCAGTTGGTAGATCATGCACTTCCTGTAGAATATCCCGCATAAGAGTGGCATTTTTCCAGGTTCTATCAAAGCAGACTACCTCGTCCCTCTCCTTTCTCCTTTCAGTCGAGTAACTTCATACCAGGCATCCTCCGATCTCTAGAAGGACTTTTTTCTTTCTTTTCTTTTTCGTCAAGAGTTAGATAAGATCTTAGCCATTCAGTCCAGTACGTCAGGAAAAAGACAGATTTCTTAGGAGAGCTTTAAGTCAATCCAACCCGGTCCCCTAGCCTACAATCCGGTATAAGCAAAGCAGTCTCCTCCACTCACCCCTACTTCTGAGTTCTAACCCGGTAGAGGAGAACCCCTCAACATTATCATCTTCATACCTTCCGAAAACAGCTTTCTTACTCGCTTAAGGGGATAAGATAAGAATGCCTTTCAGATGTTCCAGCAATCTCAGCTAAAGCTCTTGCTTCAAGAATGGCTTGAGTTCGCGAGAGGTATAGGACTCAACTGTTAAGGAGAGTCTGGTAGGAGTAACTCGAGTGAAACGTTTGGGAGGGGTTTGATCCTTCCTTAGGCCGATCAGAGAAAGTAGTCATTTTGGTTCAGAGAGCTCAGCTAGAAAACATAGTCCTCATATTTTGTTAAATAGTTCTAGCTAGGGATAACGCGCACCTAAGCTCTTTCTGGGTGAGTTGGATAGAAGCAATCTTTCTAAGACCGAAGGAACTGAAGAGTTCTTTCTTTCTGAATTGTTTTGAGTTTTTCAGGATCTTCAGTGTAGACCGAAATGTGCTTCCTTTTGACTTGGCGAAGTAAAGTCCTTCGAAATGAGCTCAAGAAGTATCGGATAACATAACTATAGGGGAGAACCTAAAACTTCTAGAAACCTATCGTTTTTAATAGGGCAGAATCCCAAAGAGTACCAAAAGGAAGAAAAAAACAGATAAAGTACTTCAATGGTTTAAAAAAAGAAAGATGAAGTCGATGGGGAATTGAAGGAAAACGGGGTCAACTCAAAAAGAAACAAAAGCCTCTAAAAGAAAAAAAAAAAAAAAAAAAAAAGGAAAAGAAAAAAAAAAAATCGTAGACCCGAGTTCAAAAATTAAAAATAAAGACTAACCAAAGAGCATAAAAGTAAGTTAAACAGGTTAAATTACTCACTGATTGAAACTGATTTAAAGAAGCCCTAGGCTAGAGAGATGTTTTGTAAGAAAGGAATAAAATAAAAAACATATCTAAAAACTGCTAGAAAAAGGAAAAAAAAAAACTAGACCCGCCCTAGCGTAAGCTAATGGATATTAAAACAAAGAACTCAAAACCGGGGGGTTTTTTATAACTAATTATTAAAAACGTCTAGTCGCGGGGTTAAAAGGCAAGACGAAAAAAAGCCAATCAACGATATAAAGGAAATAAAGCTCTTGAGAAATTGAAAAAAAGAAAAAAAAGGGGGCAATTCAAGCTTTAAGAGAACCTAAGGAACTTTTCAGGGGGGGGGGGGGGATTTTTGGCTCAGGAACCAGAATCAGTTGACAAGAGAGGAATAAAGAGCGACCATCCATGGACACGGAATAGCGAAAAGTTTTTTCGTGAGTGGGGTATGGCGATCAAGTCAAAACGGGTGTGGAAGCGTAATAAAAGAGGGGGGGGGGAAAAAAGGAACAAAAAAAAAAAAAAAAAAATATAGAAAACAGTAGTACCTTTTTGTTTTTTTTTGTAACGAGCTTTACAACAGAAAATAACGAAAATAGTCCGATCAGAATTAGGACTCCTATCCTTAAAAACCCGCAAGTACGAGGACCGTAAACCATTTTAACCTAAAAAAAGGGAAGATCAGAGCGATTGGCACGGCAATATAACCAAGAGATGAAACAAAAAGCACATAATCGCTTGTTTTTTTTTTTTGGGGATAATAATTTGTTTTTGATATCATTTTTTTTTTATGATTTTTATGATTTTTTTTATTTTTTTTTTATTTTCCCTTTTTTTCACTACATTTCTTTATTTCCTATTGATTTCCTGAGATTTTCTGAATTTTCTAATATTTTTTCTAAAATTTTTTGTTGTGATTTTCCCTGATTTTTCTGATTTTTTTATTTTTTCTGCGTTATATTTTCGATTTATTAATTTTTTATTTTTATTTTACATCTATTTAATTGCCCCATGGAAAACCACGGGTTGGGAATCGACACCCCGGGTCAAACTCTAGTCTACAAACCCCTAGAACCAAAATGACGGCCGTTCTCATTTTTATTGACTTTTCTCTTTTAGATTTTTTCTGTTATTTTTCTGAATTTTTTATTCATTTTTTATTTATTGTTATTATTTATCACGGACCCGGGGTCGTAGTGGACCCGCCGCACTGAGCCTAACCCGCCCAGAGAAACCCACTTATCCTAAAATCTGACGCAAAACGACGAGTATTTGACATTATTTTTAATTTTTCTTTGAAATTTTTTAATATGATTTTACTCTACATTTTTATTTATTTTCCCGCCTATTTTATAATACTAAACAGTCTGAGACTCTAGCCAGGATGCCACTATCCCTATATGATTCATTCCTTCATACTAACTACGGCCCAAGATCGGACCAAGGCGACCACATCTCACCGTCTATCATTTTTAACTTTCCTATTATCTCAAAAATAGTTAAAGTTTTTTTTATCTTCTCAGAAAATTTCCAGACTTTGACATGTGGCTTAAATTTCATCCTTTGATTAAAATTGTTATTATCCTGATTCATTATAATCGGCTGACGTGTCTTTCGACGTTGATGCCACGTCGTAGCCAACGTCATCATTGACCGTAGATGTCCGTGAATGGTTGACTTGGTTGACGTCTTGCTGGAGAAAGACGATCGGCGCCTGCGTTCCATCGCCGGTGCCTCAACGTCACCGGGCGGTCATCCCGAATCCAAAAGCTGCCTAAACCCAAGATTTTGTACGGCCAATTGACTCCAAATTACGTCCAAATCAACATATGTCGCGACTCACAGCTAGAGAGAGACCTAAGCAAATTCAATCAACTCGCGCCGAACACTGATCTCCCGGCGAGGATTCGGCCTAGTCAATATATACACAGACAAGCCAGAATAATCGACCCCGGAGCATACCAAGGGGGTCGAGGAAGCTTACCTGGTGACCGAGGAGGGCTATCAGCTTCTCAAACATCTAAAGAGCTTGTGTTACCAGGGGGTAGGGTTTTCAGGGTCCGACTCGACGATTCCATAGTAAAAATGCAAGAGAAAGATTACGAAGAGATCGGGAATGCATTAGGAGTAATCTGAATATAGAAAATTTCAGAGAAACGTGGCTGGGATTGGATTATGCCATTCATGACTATGCTGGAAGTGGTTCACGACGATTACCTGGTTTGATGGTCAAATGATGCGCTGATTGATTCTGGGGCCTCGTTGGCTATTCCTGGAGCTCAAGCCGCCCGTCATTCGCCTCGCCTCACCTGAAAGAATCTCGCGAAGCAGCCACACAGCGCCCGGCTGAAGAATAGAGAGCCCTCTGTTTTTCTTTCCCCCCGAGCTTCCAAAAATCCTCTTCAAACTCCAATCCCGTCCCCCTTTTAATCCCTCTCTCAGTCTGTTGTAGGATCCCCATTATCTCTCGTTCCTAATCTAAAACAAAACAACAAAAAACCTGTTCCAGTTATTCCGAACAAGGAAAAAAAAATAAAATAGAAAAAAACAAAAACCCTTGTTGGCAGTTCAACTGCGAACCGGGTGACTGGGTGGGGTGGGTCGGGGGGTTGAAAAATTTGAATTCGTAAAAAAATTAAAAAAAGAAAAAATTCCAAAAAATTCTAAAAAAATTTCCAAAATTGAAAAATAGGAAATTGACCTTTTAACCGAGGGTCCTTTTTGAAATTTTCCCATAGAATTTCGAAAAACTTTTCCTAGGGCCTTTCGAAAAAATTTCAAAAGTTTTTTTTCAAAAAAAATTCCAAAAATAGTTAGAAGGCCATTTATTGGCCAATTTACTTGATTTTCTAATTATCTTTACGGATTTTGTTTTAGGAGTAATCTGAAAAATCAAAATTTTTTCTCATTCTAGCGATTTTTTGCGAAATTGGACCAATTTTGAACTGGATTTTAATTTTTAAAAAAAGGAGATGACACGAGTGTAAAATGCAAAATTGGGAAAATTACAGAGCTAAATGAAATTTTATAATTTTTTCAAATAATTTGAAAATGAAATTAATAAAGAAACCCTAAATTTCAGATTTAATTTTTCAAAATTTATTCATCCAAATAAATAGAGAATTAAAATAAAAATATGAACTATTTTTTTCATTTTTTGGCCTCGAACACTATTTTTTATTAATTTTCGGTATTTTCCTAGTTTATGAAAATATTAAAAATACGAAAAATAAAGAAAATTATTTTTTTGTTCAAAATTGGTTCCTTAGACTTGGCCAAGGCTTCCAAAGTTGATTTGCAATTTTCTCATTTTTTTCTTGATTTTTTTTGAAAATAAAATGGAAAAAAATACTAAAAATATGGAAAAATATTTTTTGCTCAAAATTGGTTCCTAGGCTAGGCTGAGGTCTCCAAAGTTGATTTTTCAATTTTTATGAATTTTTATGAATTTTCTAAAAATTTCCTAAAAATAAAATTGGCCAAAAATCAAGTGTCAACAGTATGCTCAAGTCTAAAAAAGGTCTTCAATCTCTATGCTGCCCACCGAGCAATTTAAATCGAGGCATCGGAACTTCTTAGCACCCGATTTTGGACATCCTTTACATGAAGACTGGACATTCAAGTGGAAGTTTGTTCCTGCATGAGATACATTGTTGCCGAAATAGCCTCTGAAAATCTACTGACAGCGAAATACAAAGAAAACTTGAAGTGGATTGTAAAGTAAAATGTCGTCTTTACGTTGCTTATCGAACTCATGGCATCGTTAGACGAAGATGTGAATCCCCGCATCTATGTTAAATTTTTTTTATTTTTTTGTTCCATATAACTTCTCTTTCACTTCATCGAGTGAAATTTCTCGAACAATCCAGCTGGGCCTCAGAGCAAATGAGTTCCCCTAAGGGCTGAGGTGGGCTAGGAACCCAATTTATTGGATGGATTACCTTCTAGGGGGTGACCGGTGACACGGTAAACGTTACAGAGTGGACCGGTTCCCATCCGAAAATTGACAATCAAATGAGAAGAGTTGGTTCCTATTTTTGAACCCAAAATCAGCCCAATCGGTCTTGAAACTAGATTGGGTCGGTCTAGTCCGTTTCCTGGATAGGTCCAGAAACTTGCGTAATTTCTTTCTTTCCTTCCTTTGTTTTTTCCATTATTTGCAAGATTGCAGGTGTGTCTACAAACTTAATTAGGACATGTTCCTCTTCTCCCAGAAATAAAGAACACTTTGAGATTGCTGATTGTCCCCCATTTCAGTGGGAGAATGTTGGGGTGTGATTTATACTTTCTTGTGATAGGAAAGAACATGGGTTCCTAGACACTAAAGGTCTTTACGATTTAAGCTCATAATTTATCATTAATAGTTTGGGCTTGGATTCATAAATAACCACTGCTATATGTACTCTTTTTGCTTATAATTGAGTGGTGTAACGAAAGATATGATATGCTAATTATAGTGGAATGCGTAGCACTAATTTAAAGGTAAATCAGAATAAAATCTCATGTTTCGATTTCTCTTTTTCGACTTATGTTTTATTTCGACTTGATTGCACTCCGAATCCTAACACAACCAAGCCTTAATATGCATTAGGTGCAGTATAGTTTTCTTTCATGTGCAATTGAGTTATGACTCACCACCATTAATGTTTGTCACGTGGTTATAGCTTGCTTACAAATGATAGATTTTGGTAGTAATGTGGATCGAATTATTAAACAGACAGGACTTGTTATTTGCCCCGGGAATGTAATGACTGGCTTACTCAGGCAAAGCGCGATAGAGGACTAGGAGACTTCTCGTTAGCCCTCTCCTCCTTGAAGAATGGTCGGCTGACTACGGTGACTCATTCAAACTCAACATCGATCTGGTCGCAGGAGTGCTTCGGAATATAGAGACGCATTAAACAAGGAGTTCGAGTTTGGATTGGGTTGAAAATGATCCAACAAAAGAAAAATGACTCATTTAACTCGTTTTTAATCAATTTTTCATACACGACAAATCTATTGACTCATACTCGATCCTATTTATAGTCCTAAAATACTTTCATATTTAACTCGCTCTAGAAAAAAAGTCATATTTAAACTGCGATGAGAGTGTGGAGTAAGTGAGCACAAGATATATTGAGGGCTAGAGAGAATAAGGAGAGAATTATAGAAGTGGGCTGGTCTAAGCAAGTTGTGAACCTCTTTATGGCACAGTTGCGACCCATTTGTGATCCATTTAATATGTACATTATTTTAAGCCTATTTATGACTCATTTATTAAATATAATTTAGACATATAATAACTCGATTCATTGTATATGAGTTAATAAATGGGTTTATGACTCATTTTGGTTACGGAAATCCGGCCCAGCGATGAAGCAAAAATATTTACCTGGAGTCTGGATTCCATCGCCGAAAGGCAGTCTCAAGCTCAATACCGATGCATCGGTTGAAGAAGGCTCATCCGGGCAAATCAATTGCCCCCTCGTGTCTAGACTTTCCTGGGAGAATCGTGGACGGCTTCACAAAATCAATGAAGGCCCTTCTCTCGGTACCCCAAGGGCTTAGATACTATGAATTACATTTTCTCTAGAAGGTAACAGGGGGTGAGCACTGGAACTAAACCGAATCGGATACCTACCAAATAGGCCGATATGGGCGATTCCCGCGAGAAATGATAATGGTCTGGTTCCCGATTCCAGATATGGATCGGACCACCCAGATTTGGCCGATAATTTGTTCTTTTACAGTTCTTATTATTACATGTGTTGTGGACAAGTACCTTTAGTAAATAAACCTTGTCCTCCATCGACATGGAGGTCATAATGTTATGCATCGTCGTCGTCGTCGTCATCCATTTAAACAAGTGAAATCATAAATAAATAAATAAATAAAAAGACGAGTCTTTTGTTTGTTTCCTTTTACCGTAGAAGCGAAAGAGAAGTTCTAACATGGGACTGTCTCAACAAATCTGGCATATCCTTCCCGTTCACACAGAAGATTGAGGACGGCATTGGAGTCCAAATGATTGAAGGAGGAGCAATAAGAAAGCAAAAATGAAGGGATTCCAAGTAAACTTGGTCCATTCATTCACGTAGCCGGGCTTCCGCAGGTGTTTGGTCACAATTGGGCGTAAAGCAGAGCCCACATTCTGATTGAGCTTGGCCCTTTTTCTCCATTTCGGGTCATAAAAACACCCACTCCTCCACATTACATGAGTCCACCTCGTCCTTCCACTCCGACCAAAGAGCCCAAAAGCTTGAGGAGCCTTCGCCTTCCCTGAGCGAGGGTTCTCGATCGTTTTCCTCCGTCTCTTCCTTCAATAAAAGGAACGCTGGAGAATGCTTGCAAACCGCATGTTGTAGGCAAAATCATATGAATGATCCATAAACTTTGAATCAATATACAATGTAAAGGACTAAGCTGGACATGTTTCAAAAGTTCACGAACTATATTGATCAAATTAAAGATTTAGGGACATTGCATATGAGTCAAAGTTCAAAGACTATATTGGTTAAATTAAAAGTTCAACGACCACATCTGTTAAAATTCAAGGGCCATTCGTGGCATTACTCAATTTTGGTAACCTGATCCTACTCCCACTCAGAACATAGTTGATTGCTGGGGACATTGTTTGTTTGCTGGAGTGTTTATTTTTTTTTTAGTCCAAAGGAGGATCTTTAGGATTCATTAGGACAATAAACAAGTCAGTCTAGGACTCTTCCGGCCATATTGACTCCACGAACCCATTTTTTTTTTCTACCTTCTGATTGGATCTTGCAGATTATATTAAAATTCTCCCATCTCCGGTCTCGGGCAACTTCACTAACGAAGAAAGGGCTTTTTCAGCTAGCGGCGATGAGGAAGGAGTTTTTCGTCTCAGATTTGTCAGTGTTCCCCGGCGCTGAGACCTTTATTTTAATTCGAGGCATCGAAACTTTCTCAGCACCCGATTTGGAAATAGGAAAAATCAATGACTGCTCGGGTCAGGGAGGTACCACAGTCACTGCACTTGTTCCTGAGACAACCAATGCTGACGAGAGGGTCTGGACAGATGACTAATCTCACGTTGTAAACTGACGTGTTGGTAAGGGATTTTATCGGCCACGCCGCTGAAAGGGTGTTTTACGTGACCCTCATTGGGAGGAGCCAAATGGGAGACAACACCCTTGACGAGAAAATTCAGTGCTTGCGCTCAAGCAGAAGTTTTGATGGATCCTCAAAATCTGGAGAAGCTTTCAGTCTTTAGGTGGCAAGATGACTCGAAATGCCAAATTTTTTTCTGTGAAGATGTTGTATGGAGACGGAATTACTGAAGTGGAACTTTCTTGGCGCACGGTATATGCTACTACCCAAATAAGCCTCTGGAAAAAAAAAAAAACAAAGAAAACTCGAAGTTCTGGCTCTGCATGGAATCCATAGATGATAAAAATACGATCTTTACACTTGTCAAACTGAAGGTGGTGAATCAGACAATGAGCGCACCCGCCCGGTATATGTCGGTGGGTAAGGAATATGAGAAGGAATAAATACGCGCGGCGAGGAGATCGAGCGGTTCTTGGCTTCTAGAGCACAACTCAGGAGTCATGAGCAATTGATTTGAATGTCTTTACAAGGTTGACGGTGGTAGTAACACCGACTCTTCCGTCGTAGATTTCTTCTTCTTCTTCTTCTTCTTCGAGCGCTTTTCTCTCCAATTCCGCCGATTTAAGGAGCATCTGCACCCCTATGTCAGGTAAAGCTCGGCTTCCGCAAATTTTGTAGAGGCAAATCGTTCCGTCGATCACCCATGATAATTGTCGAGCGGCGAGTCTGTACGGCTTTTAGTTTGATGTGGCGACTTGCGTACAACGATTGCCAGTTGACACCGATGCTAGGGATTCTGGGCGCTCCTCTATGCTTCGTGAATTGCTTGCGACGTGAATCCTTGATCATTGCTTTAATGGTTGCTCTAATCGCAAGTTTCTTGTCTTGAGAACCATGCAATTTGCGTCAGATTCCAGCCCACGTTGCTCTACAATCTTGAAAATGAAAAAGAGACCCAACGCTTGAGCTTGTCTTCCTCTTTCCTGGCGTGTTAACCACATCTAAGTTCTAATTGCCCATTTGACCTTTGATTAGTTTGGATGTTCTAGTTTTTCTTATTTGCAATAGTATTTTGATTTCCTTCTTGACAAATGCCCTTCTTCTGTTTTGAGAATACAAGGTTCATATGCTGTATCATCTGCTGAGTATTTACACATTTTCTTCTTTCATTGTGCGCAGAGTTGTTCAAATTGCAGCGTAGCTTGGTCCTGAGGAGTAATAGCACGAAGTGGTCACGTGGTCATTATTTTTTTTTCCTCATTCAGTTTGTGCCATACAATATACACAACAATGTCGGTGACAGCAGGAGTGAGTGACACTGTAATCGCCGTTAGGGATAAACTCAGGGGTAAAATTGGACAGGCTAAGGTCAAAAGGGATTGGCCTGGTAAAGTTCCGGAGTGGGCAAATGAAGCTGATGAAGAAGGGGATATCAGGATGACCAGGGCTGTTGCCCTGGAGAAAGCTTTTCCTACTCATGAGGATTCAGATATTAGCAAGAAAGATGATCCCAGGTTGCGGCGTTTGGCTGAGAGCAGGATAGATAACCGTGATGAAATCAGAGCAGATCACCGTCGCATTCGACAAGCGGAGATTGTTTCTACCATTGAAGAGGAAAACAGAAGACAGGAGGGTCTGGAAGCAGAAGAAGAGGATGCAGTGGCTTTAGAAGAACGGAGAAAAAGGATAAGAGAGAAGTTGCTTCTGAGGGAACAGGAAGAGGCGGCACTCCTCCCTGAAGAGGAGGAGGAGGAGGAAGAGGATGAGGAAGAAGAGGAATCTGAGTATGAGACAGACTCAGAAGAAGAGACGAAAGGAATTGCCATGGTGAAGCCGGTTTCTGTCGTCAAATCGGAGAGGGATACCATAGCTGAAAGACGGCGGCTTGAGGCGGAAGAAAGAGCCATTGAGGAGCTAATGAAGAGGAGACAAGAGGAGAGAAAGGCGGAGATGAAGCAGATTGTGGTTGAGGAGATCCGCAAAGACGAAGAAATCCAAAAGAACCTGGAAATGGAGGCGAACATTGCTGACGTGGAAACTGATGATGAGCTTAACGAGGCTGAAGAGTATGAAGCTTGGAAAGCAAGAGAGATTGCAAGGATCAAGAGGGATAGAGAGGACCGTGAAGCAATGTTGAAGGCTAAAGAAGAGATCGAGAAGGTGAGAAACATGACAGAGGAGGAAAGGAGGGAGTGGGAAAGAAAGAATCCCAAGCCTGCTTTGGCACCAAAGCAGAAGTGGAGGTTCATGCAGAAGTATTATCACAAGGGTGCCTTCTTCCAGTCAGAAGCCGATGACCGTGCTGGAACAGCTGGATCGGTTTACATTTACGGCTGCGATTTCTCTGCTCCAACTGGAGAGGATAAAATGGACAAAACTATTTTGCCCAAAGTCATGCAAGTCAAGCACTTTGGTCAGAGTGGAAGGACGAAGTGGACTCATCTTGTTAATGAAGATACAACCGATTGGAACAATCCGTAAGTTTTACTTCTCTCGTGATTGTTTCACTCTGCTACACCTCTCCTTTTTCTCTTCTTTACGTTGCGGATAGCTCTCTTGTTTGCATAATTTGAGATTTGACGTGCATTCTTAGTAGCAATTTGATGACTATGGAGGGTTTCTACAGCAAAGTTAACTTCTGTTGTGATCTCTTTGTAATATGAATATGGATTCCGTCTTGTTTCCAAGTATACTAACTAAGACTGGAAATCAAAGAGACAATTTATTACTGATTCATAATGCTGATGGAAACTGAATTTGATGTTTGATTGTGATGCAGTTGGACCTACAATGACCCTCTCAGGACGAAGTACAATGCGAAGATGGCCGGGATGAATGCCCCCATATCGAAACCCAAAGGAAGCAAGAAATTGAAGGACTGGGAGTCTCGATGAGTCGTTGAATTGCTGAGGAGTACCCATAGGTCAGATTTTTATCCTTACGGTGTATTGTAGCAGAGGCCATGGATTACTAGGCTGATATTGATGTAATCTTGAAGGTTGGAAGAAGTCCAGCATGTTAGGTATCAGATTTAATCAGTTAATGATTATACTTATTTATTTATTTATTTATATTGTTATTTTGGTACCCATATTTTTGCTTTTATTTTTAGTATATTTTAAGCTTTTCATTTCGGGTTCATCGACCGCCGACCCCAACTAGTTTGAGATAAATGTAATGTTGATGTTGATGTTGATTTTGATGTTTGTATGCCCACCATCTTTCAGCACCTTCTCGACTAGGTTTGTTATGTTGGTAAGTCTAGAGGCCTAGGAAGCATGTCACGTGGTGCTTGCAAGCGTTAAAATTACTGGGAAAATTCTAAATACGGATCCAAGTACTTTCATTTTCATTTTCTCTGATAAGAACTTAAAGTGGATTTTGCTTTGAATAAGGGCCTTAAATCTCTTCATTTTATGAAGTAAGGGCTTGAAGTGAATCTTATTTCAAATGAGAGCTTGAAATGGATCTTTTTTCAAATAAGAGCCTGAAATACCTGTGTCAGTCTCAAAAAAGCGTCCATCTTCAAGATAGTCAAGGGCATTTTCGTCTTCTTCTTTTTTTACGTTTT
>JAGVVM010018390.1:0-13054 GCA_019149425.1 Psidium friedrichsthalianum | reverse complement strand
AATGACACGAGAAGCAGGTCAATCGTAACTGATTGAAATAGCTCATGAGAGCAGGTCGATCATGAGTTGGATAGAGGTATCACGAGAGCGAGGTTAATCAAGGACACGAAGCAGGTCAATCGGACTGATGAATATCTCATGAGAGCAGGTCGATCATGAGTGAATAAGGTATCACGGAGATGGTCGATCGGTGAACCAAATAAAGATTAAAAGACACGAGAGCAAGCAATCGTGAACTATGAATATATCATGAGAGCAGGTCGATCATGAGTTGATAGAGGTATCACGAGAGGCAGATTGTTGTCAGAATCGTGAAAACCCAAATAAAGATTAGGACACGAGAGCAGGTTCAATCGTGAACTGATGGAATATCTCATGAGAGCAGGTCGATCATGAGTTGAATAAAGGTATCACGAGAGCAGGTCGATCGTGAACCAAAAAAAAGATTAAAGACAGAGAAGCAGGTTCAATCGTGAACTAATAAAGACTTCATGAGAGCATGTCGATCATGAGTCGAAAGGGTCCAGAAAACTTACCTGGGTCTTCTGAGTTAATGATCAAGGCATAGACAGGCTGACTGTGTCATGCCTACTTATTCACTGAATGACCGTATGTACCACACTGGATTCGAGCACACTGACTATCGTCAGAATTCATTCTCTTGAAAGGTTCAGGTTGAAGATATACTTACCTGAGGATTTTGAAGAAACGCTTGGTGGTTTCTCGACAACGAGGCTTGTTTCTTTCAATAATCGCCGAATGAATTTCGAGACCTTGGAAGGTAACTCGAACATCGGGAACATGTTACCTGTCAGGCAGTGTCAGAGGTAACATGTGCAAGCACTTTCATCAATGAGTTCATCGGTTCATGCAAAACTATTCAGTTAAGTTTGCAATGATTAGAAGTAGTCTGTGTAATAACTCATTATGCAATCAATCAAAATGTGGATCATGCATAACTATTCTGTCAAGTTTGCATTACCAATTCTGTTCAAGGAGGTTATCATAGTATGAACACCTCGAATGTAATCTGAATGGGGGACTTCAGTCCGAAAGGGCTTTCTCTCACTCTCAAGAAAGGCTGTTTATCCTGATTGCAGGATTGAAAAAGGAATCACTCAAATCACCATCATCGCATTCAGCAAGGGTCCGAGTAATCTCGCAATTGGTACGATCAAGCCGATCTGGAGGTCTTGATTAGGACCATAATGTAGGCTGGGTCAAAGGCTTACCAAAGGGGACTCTTTTGAGCCAAGGCTATTGACAAAGAAGTCTTCATCACCTGCTCCGGGTTTACAAGTCAAGAACCCTACAAAAATGAGAGAGAAATAGTCTTGCTCATACCTTTTCGAGCGATGCTTAAAATCATTCAACTCTACGTTAACTCAAGCGCCTTAATCAGAAAAGACTTTCACGGGTTGTAACGTAGGTTAGGATTGAGGACCAAGGAAGTAAAAAGCTTATTTTGGCCCAGAAAATATATGAGGTGGGTTTGACGTTGGTGATCATTGCATCTTTATCACCAGTCTCAGCCCTCTAGAATAGTCCTCAAAGAACACCATTGTTGTATGAGGATGGTGTCAACTCCTGCTGATACCGTCGTCGCTCCCGAACGGTGTAAACTTCAATTGAGTATCTTTGCAATTTGACTCCTTCGAAGAGTTTTCTTTTGTAACCAGATCCCTTAGGGATTTACAAAAGGAGACAATATGTTTTCACTGAGTTTACAAAATATACATGTAAAGTTCAATGAACATTGATTTGAATGGGCATTGGCCTTGCTTTTGACTGGTGCTTTGCTTTTTCATGCCCCAGACTGGCTCTTTTCTCTTTTCTTTTTAGAAAAAGGAATTTTCAAAGATTGTGCCGTTATACACATGCACATCAAAAATCATACTTGAAGAGTTGACTTGGGAACTCTATGTAGACCCACTTCTTCTGAGTTCTTCTGCTTTGAGGTGGCACCATCTTCATCTTGGACTGAGCAATGATCACCAACGGGTTTTAAGAAACGAATATGCAGGCTCAATTGGGCGATGCAAAGGACAAAAAGTGTATCAGATAGAGAAATGAATGCTTTTCGTCGTCCTAAGCACTTGAATTACCGTGCGAGGTGAAAGCAAAGAAATACTCGAAAATTGATGTTAGTCCGAGCAAGAAAATTTCTAACCATTTACCTCTTGCTGCTGCTGGAACTACCTCCATTGGCCCCGATGTGGGGTGGTTCTTGACAGGGGTTACAAAATGAAACCGCCGCTCAAATGGGTTGTCAATGGTCACCTGTAGTGTTTAAGATAGAGAAATGATCGCCTCCTTCCCTTCAGCTATCGTACCTTTTGCGAGAGAACCCATTGCCTTGGGAATGCGAACCTATTTAACACACGACTCACTGTGGATTAAAATGTAGGACGTGTGTGGAAATGGCTTGCCTTTCATCATCCTGTCATGCCCCACTCTACACATTCGAGCATCATGTGCAGTTTATACTCCAAGTCAGAATTGGCAAATTAAACATGCAGAAGAGTCAGGCATGAATCATGGCATGTGTAAACATGATGCAGATGTGGCAATTTTTAGCATCACATGTTTACAGAATGAGCAAGTTGAAAGAAAATTCTCAACAATAGGAGAATTTGAATTGCTGTGGACATGTCGGCGGATCGAGCAGATTGAGAGTCAACTCCATAAGCTGAGGAGCGGCTTATCTTTGACCTTGCCCCTGCATAATGAAATGCATGGGTGAAGGAGTCGAGTGAAGATTTGATGCGTTTGGGCTTGCTCAATGTTGACAACTGTCATGGCCGTCGATCGAATGCTCCTGCAATAACGGAAGCAGAAAAGGTATTCTTGAAATCAGATGAGTTAAAAGGACATTCTCCCTTTCAATTCAGATTTGCCATCACTTTGCCCATTTTCATCGGAATGGATTTCATCAGATGATCGTAATTTTGCCCCCTTGGGGTTGTCTTTTTTAGCATGTTAATTGTTAGTGTAAATATTTCCTGTAAAAAGGAAAGGAGACGTGTTAGCCAGTATTGAAAGGGATAAATTGGAAACGATACTGATTTACCCTTCGTCTTGAATGCCTTGCACGACCCTTTTGCGAATTTCGTTGGATTGATTTTCCCTCAACTTTCATTGATACTTCACCATCAGAGCCAAGGTTGTGGCAAGGTATTGACCTCGATCTCGTTCGTCGAGTATTCTTGTTTCTTTCTGCAAAAAGAGATGTGCAAAAAAAAAAGTATATTTTTATTTATTTACAACATTTACAACATTTCCCAACTCTGGGGATCGAACTCGGGACGTCTCGGACCACTATCATTCCCATGCCATCCGGTCCATGGGACCTTAGGCGTCTATGAGGGTTCTCTTTCAAGTATTAATCTTTGAGATGACGTGGCTTTGTTGCATTGGATCGGGCAATTCCACGTCATTGTGTTTTTGCAAGGCAATTTGCAATCCCTGTTAAGAATAAAATAAAGTAATTCAGAACTTGAGACGATTATGGGTAAATTGGAACGATACAACATTACCCATCTTTGAGATTGCTCGGGTCTTTTGTTCGCATTTTTCTTTGTTTGAAGCCGTCCATTATGGTAATGTCCATGAATCGTTTGTCCTCAGTTTTGTTCAACCAGGGAATTTCATATTGGGTACAACCGTATTCTCGGGTTGGTTTGTAAATTCATCAATTTTTTCGAGTTTGGTGCAGTAACGGATCCGAGCATTTAACAGGGGAAAGGAAAATGATTACTTTTTGCTTTTGCATTAATTCTAGACAAAGCAGAAAATATCCCACGTAAGATAAAGCATATTCATTCTGGATTAGTCTTTCTTCCTCTGCAGGCTCTCCAGTGGTCAGCAAGCTTCATTCCGGATCAGGTACGCATCGGCCATGTTGAAGGTCCGGTGGTCACTGGCTGAGCATACGCATCACAGCCCCGATGTTCTACCGACATCGAACTGGTCGATCATGGCGAAAAGATCATCGTCAATGCTCGCTTGGTGGTGATCTGTCCCCTCTTTCTCGGAGGTATCGATGCTGATCCGGTAGGATTGGTCGTTTTGTACCCTCCTCCAACAGAACTCGATCCTGTTATGAACTGGTCTAACTCACCTCTTAAACGGGCGTTCTCGATCTTCAGGTACTGTCTTTCGTCGAGCGCAAGGAGTCTATGGCAGTTGGGGCAAGTGGTGGAGTCGAAAGCTTCCTTATACCTCTTGTTCTCTGCTCGGAGTTTTTCATTTTCAGCTTTCAGAAACTCAACTTCACTGCGCTCGTGTTGAGTCCTTACTCGGGTTCGCCTGTTTTGAAACCAAAACTTGATTTGCATAAGTTCAGCCCTGTTTCTTGGCTCAGTTTCCTTCTTTGTTTGTCATCCGGCATAGGGTACCTTCTGAAGAAATCTTCGAGTTTTTGAATCTGACACTCGGTGTGACGCCGACGACGCTTCCTTTGACCCTGGTTGTTGTTGTCTGTATCGTTATCGAGATCTTGGACGTCATAGGCGGAAGGGCCAGGCTCCATGGTATGAATTCCAAACATGGCATCGAACTCTACATCTCCATGTTCAGCAAGTAGCGATAGTTCTCGAGATTGTTGGGTTGAGACATCCTCGATTGCTTAATGGTTTCACAAGGTTTGCTACCTCTTCTTGTATTTTACTCTCTCTGGGTTTTTCTGAACGACCGTCTTCGAAACTCTTTTTCAGAGCATAGATGAAAATTATCAGGAGAACGTCTCCTTTTAAAGTTCAGGCGTGGGTTTAGAAAACTGTATTGCTTCTCCCGAGAGTTCAGTCTTTCTCGTATCTCTCACTCGGCTTGTCTTCTTCCATCTTTTCGTGGTAGAGGGCCCTGTCATCATCTCAACCGTCGATTTGCTGGCGAGTCCTCCCATAAAGACGAATCCTATCTTCTTTTCTGCTGAAAGTTTCTTTGTCTCCCACTCAGCTCGTCTTTTCCTTTCTTCTTTTTCAAAGTGGCGGTACCACCTTTTCGCAAAGATGTCGGATTTGCTCGGCTCGAGATTGCAGACGTGTAGCGGATTCGAGCCAACGGGGGTGATACCGACAGAGAATGGCAGATGGAAAATCTGACCAATGGAGACCACCCTTGTGAAATCACTATTTAACTCGAAGCAGATTATCACCTTCGCGTTCCAGTCATCTGCTTCACTTCTCTCCTCTTATCTTTCGTATTCTGCTCGTCAGCCTTGATTTTCTCCTCTATCTTTTAACGATAATGGCCAGTCTCCCTACGCAGATCTTCTCGGCTGAAGTTATGTTCAGATGGGAGAGACTTTACCATCTTCTTGGCCGAGGCTATATTTTCATAGCCCATCATCCGAGTGTCGAAGCTGAGATTCTCGGTTTTTAGGGAGATAAGTGCTTCTTCGGTCGAAGGCACCAACTTGGAGAGGGAGTACAAGGCGTTCCCACACATCTTCATCAATTTTCTGGAGGCTTGCCGGAATACCCAGGAAACAGTCACCCTAGCCCGCGTCGTGAAGGCACGCTACCAGGATCGATCTGAATCCCTGGAGTTTGCAGAACACTCAGTCGCCCGGTATAAGAAGACCATCAGGTCCGCTGATGAACGGGTTTCGCTGTTGGTTCATGAGAGAGAGAAGCTGGTGGAGCGCTTAGCTTTGAACCAGACATACTTTGAGCATGATCCGAGCGATATTGTGATGAAGTTCAGATGCAAGTGGCTGGAGGATAGGCTTGACGATCTAACAGCGGATATAGCTTTCGAGAGGGACCTGATTGACAACTTGAAACTCGCCGTTGAACACCATGAGATGAATGCAGCTAGGCACAAGGAGAAATGTACCTGCCTGTTCTTCAAGCTTGCGGATCTCGACTCCCAGGTTGCTCAGTGTAGGCAGAGCATTAATTTATGGAGAGCCAGTTAAACTCTTTTGTGTTGCTTATCAGGGCTGTATTTGGGTTTACTTTTCCTCCACAGTGAGCTGTTGTATATCCCTTGATGAACGAAATTAGAGAAAAGCTTCACCTATTTGTGCTTTTATCTTCCTGCCATTTTTTCTTCCACATAGCATGAATGACTTAAGGTATTTCTTACACCCATCTTAGTTAGGATCAGAGCATCTCCTGAGAGCACCTTCTTCACTACATATGGGTCGCCATAGTCCAAAGTAAACTTTCCTGTCGCAGCAACCTTCGCAGGACAATGTCATCCACTTCTGCTAGATTCAATCCGCTACTGTCAACTGTACTTCCGATGGAATACGTATTTCTACCTCGACTAGTAGGACTGCCTCTGTTTTATCTTATTTCAACAGATGGCGGCCGTAAAATAATGGCCTACAGTCTAGCAGACAAAGGCGAAACTCTATCACTCCCCTCTGATGATGATACCGAGAATACGGAAAAAGGATTCGGCGGCGGCCCCCACCAGCCACATTTGAGACTCGTGAACAACCATGTAAATAATTACAGCTATGGCCACTCGATCAATATTCCAATAAATGAACCAGACCACCTGTTGCATGCCCCACTTCATTCGTATCTTGTCTCTTTCGGCGCCCACTTGTTGGTGTCAGTCACCTATAGCGTTGGTAAAATACCCACGTGTCATGCTCAATAATGAAACACCGGTCCCCCAAAGTCCTCCACGCGATTCGAATCCGAGGAAGTCAAAAATCAGGTTTTGGTTGATTTAACCAGAAATGCGTTGCGAGGTTGGGTTAATAAACTTGCTTCATGGGTTCTGATTACACCTGTATGCTTTTTTTCAACAAAAATACAAGAACCCCTCTCAATACATTAAGCATGCCCCAGGCCTGACGGATACATTCACTGCCTCATCAAAATACATAGCTCATACGTGCTCACTGATTGACGTAATTCCGTCTCCGGGAGGAGAGACTTCTTCGCTTGCCCCCAAGGTTTCAGTTAAGGCATCGGCAATTTCCTCTTCCGTTTTCTTTAAGGTGATTTCCTTTTGCTCCCGCCTGGGGTACCTATGATTCCACTTGCAACCCCAAATTCCATAAGAACCAAGATCAATAACGGTCCCTATCGCCTTTCTGTTTTGCTCATTTATGAGAAATTATGAGAAAATTTCTTAAAAGACATGAGTGTTTCTCAGAAATAATTTTCTTGCAGATTTCATAACTTAGAAGAAAAACAATTTGATAAAGTCCTTTGACATTTAGCAAATTTCTCGAAGGAATTTTCTTCTTTTATCACAATGAATTTTCAAGAGTAAATTTGTCAAGAAAATCTTGTATCCATTGAAGAAGGAATGATGTGACAAAATCCTTTATTGGTCAACAAAATTCCCCGAAGGGATTTTTCTGCATTCATTTTTTAGAAATGGCACACCAATTTGACTTTTTTTTATTTTATTTTCTTTGAAAAAAATGACCACGATATTAAGTTCAAAATTGACTGACACCTAACATGGACCAACAAAAATAAATACAAGATCAAGTGAGAGAACTTACTTTACCTTGAAAAAATACAAATCACATATAGACCTGCACATGAATGCAAGTCAATTGATTAACAATCTTCAAAGTGAAACTTCTCAAAGCGGACCGATACCAATGGGACTTGGTTCGGGTCTGGACTCCTAGAATTCCGGCCAAGGATCGGATTCTACTCGTGCCATTAGGTATGGTAGGGAGAAAATCTCCAACACGAGAAAAAGTCGGGATCGGGGACGGGGCGGGGTTTCGGACCGTACTCGAGCGTGAGGTCGGGTGGATAGATGCCCGCGCTATACCACCTAATTACTAGCAACCTGGGTCTGATTCGCGGTGGAAAAGCAATGCCAATGGACATACGAACAATGGCATATTATCCAGATCATAAATAAAATCAAACTATATTACCTTGCAAAAATAGAGGTTAATAATAGTTTAAATTTATCCTGCAAAAACATATAACACCTAAGTCATTAATGAAATGAAACCAACCAAGAGAAAGATCATCACAAGAATTCGGCCTAAGTCCTCTTGGAATATAATGAAATTCCAAAAATTCATCGGTCAACCAGTAAGCCCAATTTTTTTGGAAATTTCAAGTATCTTAATCCCCAGTGGAGTCGCCAAGCTGTCGCGACCTAAAAATTTCTGTAAATTTCAAGGTTAATGGATTACTAGATTAATTAAATGAATCAACAAACCCAGCTCGAGCTCTCCCAAGCTCTACCAATTCGCAACTTAAGTTCATGTTCGAAAGATTTAAATTTGGAGTCGCCACTAATATTTTTTTGTAGGTAGATTAGATACCTAAATAAAGCATTGGGAGAATACTTTATTTTCTGCGAACCATAGATTTAAGTTCGGGGACTTGATTATGTTAATTTTTTCAGTTAACACCCTTTCGGTACCATTCTTGTGAAGATTTTCTTGAACTGGCTCCTTGAATTGATTTCTTGAAGATCAAGGTGTAATAAAATTTTTTTTTTGGATTTTTCTTATTTAAATGAATGTAATGCAAATGCAAGTACATGAAACTGTATGAAGCTATGTAATCTAAACTATATGACAAGCATAATGAGCATGCATGATGTCAAAAAATTTCAAGTTTTAATGCGCGAAAAATGTGGGTTCTAATCATATGCAAAATAACATGAATAAAAATAATGCATAAGAATTTTTGACAATACCGATATGATATGAGTTTTAATGCATGTGAAAACATGAGTTAAAAATTTAAAGGGCTATGTCATGCAAAGATGCAAATCTATCTATATGACGTGAATAAAAATGCGTGAATGATGTGGTAAATATGCATGGATGGCAAAAATGACATGGTAAATATGCATGATCTACCCTATATGAAATGCACATGCATAAATTTTTTTTATTTTTCTAGATTAAAAGATGGTCCGAGAGTTGATAACAATTAATATAAAATTAAGAAATTGATCACTCAAAATTTAATTTTATATTAGAAGATACTCTGACATTTAATATCATTCTTTTGGACCATGATTTGATGTTGCTTTTTTATTTTTATTTTTTGTCAAAAAAGATTGGACCAAATACTGGAATTTGTCGATACTCAAAGGTCTATACAAAATTTGTGAGATATGCTCTATATTCTAGATCGACCAAATTAGCAAACATATATATCCAAAATTCACATCATTTCTTGAACATTCAGCTCAATCAAGCAATATCTAGAATAGATCAAGAGACGGGGAATTACCTAATTCGAATTCCGAAGCGAAACTTGGCTACGAGGCAAACTTTGGTGGAAGGTGTGCCTTGGAAGCTCGGTTTTGCACGAAGCGAAGCTCTCACGCACTTCCTTTTCAGCAGCAAATTTGAGTCAAACTAGACTCCAAAACTTAACACTAAACAGCAGTGGAATCACACAAAAAACGATGTAATAATCAATCTTGCACAGAGAGCCCAAATCAGCACTATTTAAATAATCAAAGGACAACCCAAATAAAGCTGTTTTCTTGACCGAACAACAGCTATTTGGCGGGACACAGCTGTAAAATACTCCCTGGACAGCAGTTAAAGAAGTGTCCAAAACAGTAGCTTTAAAGCTGTAAATTCACTTCAAAATCAGCACGTCCTGGCCTTGATTCGTAGCAAAACGAGATCCCAAATCTACAAGAGTTACTGTGGTACCGACTGACGAACTTGATGAGATGATTTGCAGCCCCATCAAGACTTTCCTTCGTGACAATGATTTTTAGCACTATCCACCTAAAAATGGCACCCAAAAGCGAAAAGTATTGCACCAAATAACAAGGTAATTTATCTGAACAATAACCCAAAAAAAAATGTTTAAACAGCAAAATGACGGATCAAGTTAGTAGCTGAACGGTGGCAAATGACCGCAGAAAAAAGATCCCTGAGAAATCGTGGAAAAATTTGGATTGATTGGGGGCTATTTTTGGTGCCGTGCAACAGTCTTTTAGGCACAAATCAGCGGCAAATTTCCTCTTGAAAAGGTAGCTACTTCAAGGATATTGGTACGGAGGTTTCAAGCTGTAGTGTGATCTTTTTTAAGGAAACTCTGAATGGGCAAAAGGAATGGACACGTGTTCATTACACTCCACTTTATGTTGCCCACAATCTTCTTGTCGCCTCCTTATTAGACCTTGTCTGACTTGAATCGTGGATGCTCCAAGTGATGGACGTCGCGAGCTTGAATTGAATACCACTTTGATAACCAAGTTTGAATGAAACTTGAATATCGGGCTCAAATTTTGGTCTAGACGGCTACGCAAGCAAATCAGATTTTTTGTGGCATGAAGATAGCGGGAAGTCCACACCGAATTGCGATGAAGCTAGGCCTGATCAGTAGCAGGATGATCCTCGTAAAATCAAAATATGGGTCGTTGATTCCAGTGGCTTTTACAGCTAGGTGAAATTGGAATGGTTCAATTTTTTGTGAGCTCCCTTGACTCTCCCTCTCCACGTTCATGCTTTTCTTCACTCAGCCAAGTCTTTCTCGCTATCGATTATGATCTGTGTCCTGCAAAAAAGAAAGAAAAATTTCTCTCTGTTAATATACCCTCTGTGAATGGAGCCTTCCATGGACGTATGCTTCAATCCCCTTGCACGAACTCAGATTCACTTATCCCCGCATCATGGGGAACGTCGAACTTCTCCATCACGGCATCGCTGAAATCGTCGGCGCTCATACCGGCTTCTTCGATCTATATTCCCAGCATGAATGCATACCGTTCGGTTTTCGACCCTCCCCGGTCCTTTTTCCGTCTATCTTTTTAAAGAGCTCCTTTTTTTTTTTTCGTTCGCTCCCCCTTGTCGATGGTAAGAAGACTCTCTATTATTCTTCCCCCTCCATTATCATAATTCTCCACTTTTCTAGTCTTTTGTCCTGCAGTGCGCCCCCACTCACCATTTTGCTGCCTTTTGCCATTGGGGACCGAGAGCAAGTGGAATTCCCCTCAAGAACATCTGTAAAGGAGGCCACTTCTACCTTTCGTCCGACTCTCCTTTTGTGAGTGGAATGTCTCCATCTTTTGTCCATTTCCTTTTCTTTTGGTGCCATGTATTATTAAGTCTATGGCCCCTCCATTTCTCCTTCTTTTCAGCCATGAGTGGCTTCCACGAGGGACTCCTCTTTTGTCCACTTTCTTTTGCAGCATCAGTATCGTCATAAACTCGAACCACTAATGACAGGACATGAGATATTAACAAAAAGAACTAAGGACAAGAACAAGTGCTGGTAGCGTAGATAACTAAAAAATCATTTTTATCCTGAAACTCTGCTATTGTAAGAACCATGGGTAGTATCATCGGTTGCATCACCAGATTCGAAATTCAGCACACAAGTGGTGACAAAACCTCTAATAGTGCCTTCAGAAATTCAGATTGCTGCATATTGTCTCTTTCAAGCATTGGTCAAGGAAACGAAGAGCTTTCAACCTCGTGTCATCGCGAAAAAAATGGAGAACCTCTAACAATCCCATCTCCATACCCTTCAGCTCTTCAGGAACCTTGGAAAAATTCTCCAAATTGCCCGGCGCATTGGTGATAGACGCGAACAGGGGCTTGGTGACCATGGCCATGGTACACTTGTCCTCGTCAGCTTCTCCTTCGGTGCAAGTACCCTCCTGTAGATGGGTTGTTCCTTTTTGTTTGGCAACGGTAGACCACAAGCGAGAGTGTCCCATTGGGTTGTGATTGAGTAGCTCGTCTACACACTCGATTTGTTCCTCTCACTCTGTCGGTAGCCTTGTTATATTTTTGCACATTTTCTTTCAAAAAAAAAAAATATATATATATATAATGCAATGCATGCAGAAAATTAAACTAGTGCACATGAAACTACACTAAAATGATTTAAATATTTTTTGATAGAGACTAAGGTTAGTCTCTAATTTTTTATGAAATAAATGATTAAATGAGGAAAATCAAAAATTTAGGTGTCAACAGCCAAAAGATAATACCTACTCTCTTTTCTTTTTCTCTCTCTATCACCAAAATCTCCTGCTTCTCTCTCTCTCTCTCTCTCTCGATTTTCGATTTTCTCCCTCTCTCTGCTGGATTCCATTTTCTACCATCAATTTCAACTGGCCGTCGACAGAAATCCAACCGTTGGATTTTCGTGATTTTTGGATATGTTGTACTCCTATCTGAGATGAGTTCACAGAACTTGTAATCACTTCGATCTGAGGTCGTTTGAACTTCCAAATCTACTTCGCCGTTAGTCGACGAACTAGTTTTCTGTTACCTGAATTTGATCTAAAGCTCATGTTGATATATGTTGACCCCAGCGACCTCTAGAACTCATTTTCATGTGAAAATATTGATTTTCAGCTTGAGAACCACCCGTTCAGGCCTTGATCAGCCTCGGTTTGGACGAAATCCACCGGAATCCGTCGTGCCTTTTCGGTCGCCGCCGTGTGCCGCCGCTACCGCCGCTTTCTGCAACTCGTTCTGTCTCGATTAGGTAAATTATACCTCTCTATTTCTCGATTAGAAATTTGTACTGCCATGGACTAGCTCTAGAGTTCGATTCGAGGTAAATCGGTTAGAAAAATTTGACCGGCGTATTTGGAGGAAATTAAATTCTGTGGGGCTGTGAATGTGCTGTGGATTTGTGAAAGGTTGCTGTCCATGTTGAATTCATGTTGTTTAAGTGGTTGATGTGGGTTTCGTGAGGTTTGGTATTGAAAAATGATTTTAGGGATTTAGAGTGAAAACGGCAAATAGTGTTTTGAAATCACTGTTCATGAACCTCCGAACACTGTTCACGGCTGTTCATTTAATTTGATTTGAAAATGACAAGTTTCGTGGGTCCCGTGCGTTCGACTACCAAAAAATATATTTTAGAGCATTTATGCAAAATCGGGTCCGAGCAATATTTTATGTCGCTATTTCAAATATTTGGACCAGTGTCATATTCGAAATAATATTTGAGAATTACCACGTGTACTTGAAATAATTATTGGTCATTTTTGAGTTCTGGCGAGTTTCGTAGGGCGGTTACATGATCTTCTCGGCCTGCGATTTAAAGTTTGGATCTGTAGTTTCGAGTTTTTTTTTCTTTCGCATAGATGAGGCGTGGAGTTGGGTTGGGGT
>JAGVVM010018389.1:0-13914 GCA_019149425.1 Psidium friedrichsthalianum | reverse complement strand
TTTTCTTCGCACGTATTGATTCCTTGATTTGCGCACTTATTTTGATAATTGTGGTTGATATAACAGATAATCCCACCTATATAAACCCTTCAGGTTTTTAGGACTCGGCTTACTCGAAAAACATTTGCATGAATTCTATAGATTAGGAAATCACTAAACTTGAGTACGAAAGAGCGTCGACCGATGAGTTAACGTAACTAAGTCCCCGATCTCGTTTCTCTAGTTTTCACAGAATCGAACGATCTCTCCCAATCACTCGACAGGGTTTCAATCATATCCTCCAAAAAATGATTGGTAGAGACTCCGATGGCATGTGCACTGAGCACACGTCACCCGACCACACTAAGATCGATATCAATTTTAAATGCTCCCTAATGTGATTTGGTATAGGCTTGAGAGGGCCCGTGCTAATCCGATCATAGAGAGGTTTAGCAATCCATTAGCCCGCCCCCTCGTTCCCACGAGGGAGGGTCACGACAATACCAAGGTATTAAACTGTAACCGTCAATGACGGTTATTTTTTGTACTCTAAGTTCAACCTATTCGTGATGCTTATTTTCTTCTATACATTTGTTAACAACAAAAATCAGCCTAGACTTTAGATTGTCGAAAGCCCATGAGAGTGATTTGTCATTTAATTGCCCAGAGCTAACTTGTATCAGCAACCAATAATATGATACAACCAACGCTTGAATAAGCGAAACATCAATGACACTAAGAGTTTGGTACGTTATACGATAGATAAGCACAGTAGATAAGTCTGTAGTTCAAACCATCCAAAGGATAAGAAGAGTAAAGCCATCTGAAAATCTAGGGATAGAGTACAGAAAATATCGTCATCGATTGTTACACTTTTTACTTGGCTATACAGTCGAAGACAACTAACTTTGTACTTGGCTATATAGTCGGAGACGACTCTTTGTAAAGGATCCAAAATCCAATCAAACCAATAACACGTATCTTTTATTTGCAAATTATCATGTTTGTCTTTCCTTTATTGCATTTATCTTTAACGCAAGATTTATCTTTCAATCCATTTATTTACTTCTTATCTGGAGTCGCCACAAGAAGCCATTTAACCATCAAATCCAAATGTTGTACGCATTCAGTGAAAGATCTTTCGTCATGAACATTTCCGGTAAAATATCTTTTTGGCATGGCTAGTGGGACCATTTGTGATTGATTTAAGGAAGTGTTGATGGCTAGACTAGAAATCGAGGCGGCGATGTCACCGACGAGAATCAATCTCCATAGTTGTCAACAATTGACGGCTAGATCAATAGGAATGTTGCTCAAGCAGAGTACTAGGTAATATACCACGAGATCTTGTCAATTACAAAAGAAGAGAGTTAGCTTCAGATCCTATTTCGGTGGCCACAAATGAAAAGAATGTTTGAGGAGTTTGCCAACATGTGGTCAACCATCTTTCTGATGTTCTCAAACTAATGATTGCAATAGGGTAATGAAACTGACTTCCAAGCCATCAACTATTGTCAAGACAAGGAGTAAATTCATTTGCAAATGGGATGTTGATTGATGGGATTTATCCTAAACCGAATATCAATGCAATCACAAGAAGATAGAAAATCAATGACACACGAGATTACCCAAGTTCACCCCAGAATATGGCTACGTCTTGCACAGGGATTTCACTATATTTTTGCCATTCGTTATAATGATTTCTCATATGAGTACATATGTGTGACTTAAAAATAATAGGCCTAAAACCCTAGCATATTCGAAAGCCCTTTGATCTCACAATAAATGGGCTTACTTAAACACAAGCTTAAGACTGGGCAACGGGGCCCCCGTGTCAAGGGCGCTGCCTCCGAACCCCGCATTCCGATCGCAAGGGTCCCATGTCGTTAGTTCATACTTCGATTTTTCTAAGCTCACATGGGCGTGTCCCATGTGAGAAACAAGGGTTCCGAAATATTTATCAACTCCAACGTTAATAAAATCTATACTCCCGAGTGGAAGTAGGGTTTTGAATCAAGCAACTATCCCAGTGGGTGTCAGGATACTCTGGGGACTGATACCACCTACCACCAGAATTAGAGCGGAGTTGTAAGGAGTGGCCTTAATAACCCTACAATGTGAGTGGATTCCGACATGCCAATGTAGATGGGAATGCTACAGGTTTGAATCATACGCCTAATGTTATAGCATGGGGGGTTGAAAATCCAAGAGTCAGTGTTACTAGACACTAACGATAATGTTAGACTGGGTGGCAAAGCTGGATGCCCTCTGGTGGGAGCAGTTAACTCGCTAAACCCAATAAATATCAGTATGGGTGTCCCTGTGTATCCTGGGTAATACCCGTCCACCATGTGAAGCGAATAATTTGGCAAGGCCTCCGTTTCCACCAGGGAGCAGGGAGGAAACACCATCTAGATATTTGATCCACTCAGGGACTAGCGTATTATTGAAAAATTCTATGGGCACGATGATACAGCGCATGGGAGTTGAAGGAGGAATGATTTCGAGGCCCATCTATGGAAAGCCGTATCCTGATTGGGTCGATAATGTGCCACATCCGTGAGGGTATATCATACCTGATATCATTGTGTTCACAAGAGATGACAATCAATCGACTATTGAACACATCAGTAAATTCACTACTTAATGCAGCGAGGCGAACAATGATTGGAGCCTTATGTTGAGGTTATTTTCATTGTCGTTGTCTAAAACAGCCTCACATGGTAAAACAACCATTTTTAGCAAAAAATTTTTTTTCATATTTTTCGCATTTTTTTAATATTTTTCAAAAATTAGGAAAAACATTTAATAAATAATAGCATTTGAGGCCATAAATTATGAAAAATAGTCAACATTTTCTTTTAATTTTTTCTTCATTTTGGCCAAATAAAACTTGCACAAAATTAATCTGGAATCAGGAATTACTCTGTTAATCTCATTTTCAGGTTAATTGAAAAAATTATAGGAAATTCATTTTAGATCCGTAATTTTCGATTTCGTACTTTTGGAGTCGTGACATTGTCCTCTAATAATCTAATTTTTTTTATGGCCCGATGGTACACTTTTCGTTGTTGTGTTCGGTTTTCCGAATTCAATTTATCATTTGAAGCATTTCTTCATGCATTGCATAATGAGGGCATTCTGAAGGTCTTTGCCAAATTTTTCCCGTTCTTGCAAATGCAAGTGACGCTGTATGATCCTCACGTCTTGAATCGGATCCGGTTATTGATGATCATCATCGGGTAGACTTAAAATTGCTGTTCTTAAATGTGGTTCCGTTTGGCATGAAGTGCCATACTCTTTTTAGAGCCTATATCAAGTTCAACAAGCTTAGAGGATCGTGAATCAGCTATAGTGGACCTCAATAGCCCGGATCCTAACCCCCAAAAAATGAAGAACAGGCTGTTGCGAGAGCCCATGGCATCAGAAGAAGGACGAACTAAGGAGCGTCGGTACCGCTGATACGGAAGATGATCTAGCAGAGAACAACGCAGGAAGAGAGACGAAAGACTACAGTGGAGAAGGCCACCGCTCCCAGAATTGCCAAGGAATCCATGGAGCTTATGGAGGATGAACAGCTGGAGCTGATGGAATTAGCCGCTGCAAGCAAGGGGTTTGCCTTCGATAGTTGACATTGATCATGCCACTATGCGGAATTTTGAGATGTTCAGAGGAATTTCATGTTTAGATTCGTTAAATGCCTTCCCTCCTCAGTCTGTGCGATTAAAGAGACCATTTGCAGCTCAACCATGGACCAATTCAGAGGAGAACATTGAGAATTTTCTCATGATGCACGTGGTCTATGGTCTTTTACTCTTGACGGATTTGTTCAAAGATCGGTAGCAACTCCGAAAGTATGTACATCTATGCAATATCACCCGATCACATTAAGATCGAATCGATATAATCCATCATGATTTGGTATGGGTCCGGAAAGAGCTGAGCTAAGCTCTCTTCAGAGATTTGGTAATCTATTAGCCCGAACATTTTCGAGATCGAGTCATGACAACAAGTCCCCTTTGGTAGCCGACGTTCACCATATTTTGGGCAATGCATGCACGTGCAATGTGGAGGCATTAATAATTAGAGGAAAAAGATAGAAGAAGACACGGGCTCACCATACTTGCTTGATCCTTGTACAACGACTTTGGAGGAACTTTCATAGATGGTCAAAGAAGAATAGCTTGTGGGTCCTCCTTCATTTAATTCAAGGATTGAAATGCAGACATCCTTCATTTTCCGACTGAAGCAAATCTCCTCTGACATTGCTTGCCGCCCCATGTGAGAGAAAAGATGCTGTGCGAGTCGGGTATCATGTACGGGTTCAACTCAAGACGTTAAATTAAAAAATTTTACGAGATGTCTAAATAAAGAAGAAGTGTTGAAAGCCTGATTGAAGGCATGAATGGCTTTTGCATCAACACAGATATCTTGGGACGATACCCAAGATTGCATTGATACGCAAAGAGTTGCCAGACTTGTCAAATGCATGGGCAGATACAACATGTGCCGACATCAATGTTAAACCCGATAGTCAAGTGTTGGCCTTTTCGTGGCGGGCTTTGGATATTCTTGGCAAGATCTACCCACCGTCACCAAGAAGCATGGCTTTATTTTGCTTGCCACGATAAATGGGTGGAAGTCGAGTCTTATAAAAATATAAAACCAGAAAACCGTGATGGAGTTCATTGAGCAACACATCATTCATCGGTTTGAGATTCCCCAAACAATAATAGCAAAACCAAGGGACTGTGTTTACTGGAACAGAAGTATCAGAGATTGTTCAGTCCCGAGACATTAGAATAATACACTCTACTCCTTATTATGCTCCATGCCAACGACAAGTAGTTAATCTTATAAAGAAGCAGTTGGAGAAAATCCCAAAGAGTAGAATACCACGTTGTCAACGGTATTGTGAGCATAACTATAGATACCTAATTTTCTCCGCCTCGGATTTTATTTTTTCCGTAAAAAGGAATAAGGCCAAATTAGGTAAATGCACATCTTTTCTTTATTATCGCAAAATTAGGAAAAGAAAAAATTACAAAAATACAAAAAATCGAATTCGACCAGATCGATCTGGGCCACGAGGGTGAAACCCGCCCTGCAATCCCTTTACTCTCGTTGCCCACCACTCAATGGCAAGTGATGATGTCCACGGAAGAAAACGTGCAGAAGAAGGCAAGGGAGATATTTGAAGAGCTCTTGGTGAAGTCGTGGAAAAGGGGCCAACAGAGAGAGATTCTTAGACAACATCAATAATTTTTCTGCTATTTTAGTTTTATCAAATACCGTTTTAAGAAAACTCGTTAATAAAACTCTTGAAAAAATACTTTCATATTTCAACAATAATTATCAGGGGGTAAGCATGATCCAGTTCTCCCAGTAATCAGAAGTTCGACCAGTGGTCTCCGTTCGCAATTTCTAGAACTAGAGACTGGACCGAAGGTCGTTGAAATCAGACCGGAGATCCGGTCTTATTCAGGAGTAGTCTAGTGGAACCGGTGAGATATGAAGGCTTATTATGTCCAATACATTCTGCACAGTAAAAAGAAATTAGGCATGCATAGTGCAGTGCAGCAACAGAAACGCACAAAGCCTTCACACTCCCCCCGTTATCTTCTTCTGCTACTCCTGATTATGGCAATGGGCATTGACAAAAGTACCCACTTGCCACGGCTACTCAAACCTGTAATTAATTACAATGTGAAGCAGCTTTTTGTAGAAGCCGAACTGAATATATTGTCCCGTGATGTTAATTAGTTAGCGAGATGGCACAACATGAGCGGTCAGCCCAAGGGTTGTCTCCAATTTCTTGGATGAATTATCTTTTTATTTTTTCAAAAAGATTGCATTTTTGTGGAAAACTAGGTTGATTTGTTGCATCTGTACGCGAGATTTAGCTACAGATTATAGATATCAATGCCACAAGACACTATAGTGTAGTACGTATAATTACCCATTAACTAACTATCGGTTCGGTTTTCTCTTTGATTGGGAATGGGATCATCCGGACATTGCTTCCACTTTAGAATCGGGAACTGAACGATGATCTATAGAAATGGACCTAACCGGCTAGTTCGGTCCATCCGAACGGTTTCCTGTTCGATCAGTCCATCTTGCTCGCACTAATAATTATAGCAATGTGGCATGTAGCCTAAGTAGCATTGATAAAGACACACGATATACAACACGACATGATACGCCGACAATTCATTTCTCAAAAAATAAAGAATTCCGACACGTTATATATTAAATGTATAATATGATAATTATTGTGGTAAAAACTATGCTTTTGATCCCTAAATTATTGAAAATTCTTGAAATTAATCTCGTATGTGTCGAAATAGTGTGCCGGAATGCTACACTTGCATGTCTCTAGCATGTTTGGAGTGTTGATCACGTATCGATCGCATGTTCGGCAGTGTTGGAGAGTGCCGAAATGTCAAGGAATCTCGGACATGACACAACACAGAAGCCTCGGAGAGTTTCAGTGCATCCTAACATGTATCCCAGACATGTGCTGCGCATGGAGTAGACCAACACGGCACACGCATATCACAAGTTTCTTGTCCTTTTTCTGTCCTTGATTGGAAGGAATCAGAATTCGCATGTGGATAGAGATCCCAACAAATGGACTTGTCCGGAGCAAAACTCGTGCCCATGCTTGTTTCACACCCGAACGAAACGCAGCTTAGAATCAATCATCGATCCAGAGTACCTTCAAAATGTCTATAAATAGAAGAGTCTCAAACCAATTCGAACGCAAGCCAATTAGAGAGAGATGGAAGTCACGAAAGTATTACACATGAATGGAGGAATGGGAGAAACAAGCTACGCTAACAACTCATTGTTTCAGGTACGTCTCTCACCACATAAAATCTTGGATTAAATTGCATTTAAAGATTGATTATTACACTCTTTTGGTGATTATGTTCCATAATATAATCTCTTCATTGTATATCAAACTAGTGCTTTTTTTGTGACATTCTAATTTATATCAATAGCAAATATATGGAATCTGCAAGATTTGATCCTTCTATATGAAGTGCCCACCTTTCAATCGAGAATATATCATTGTTCGAGAGTAGAAGATATACTTAACAAATGAAATTTATTTTTTTTGTCCGTGAAAAAAACTAAAGGTACGAGCCTTTTTCTCTTTATCTCAAGTCAATGCCTTCCTCTTTTCCTTTTGTAGAGAAAGGGGATATCGATGACGAAACCCATAACCGAGGCAGCTGTTACTGCTCTCTTCTCCGCTGCCGACACCGCCTTATGTACAAGTCTCGCCATCGCGGACTTGGGTTGTTCCTCTGGCCCCAACACTCTCTTCGCCATGTCTGAGATCATCACCGTCATAATCGATCTTTGCAAGGCTACAAACCACGAGCTGCTGGAGTTCCAAGTGTTCTTGAACGATCTCCCGGGGAACGACTTCAATACCATCTTCAGTAGCCTCTTGCCGAGATTCCAAGAGAAGTTGAACGAGCATATGAAGGGCAAGTATGGAGCATCAGCGACCTTGTCATGCTTCTTCAATGGGGTTCCTGGTTCCTTCTATGGGAGATTGTTTGCTCAAGAGAGCCTGCACTTGATTCATTCTTCGTATAGCCTCCATTGGCTGTCTCAGGTAATATTTTGGCCGCAGTTTCATTTGTTGACTTGATGGGAAACAAACTCACTCACTCCCTCCCCCCCCCCCCCCCCCCCTCTCTCTCTCTCTCGTTTTATCAGGTCCCAAGAGGACTAGAGGGAAACAAAGGTAACATATACATTGCCAAATCGAGCCCTCCGCGGGTGATTGGGCATACTACGAGCAATTCCAGAGGGTCTTCTCGATGTTCTTGGAATGTCGGGGGCAAGAGTTGGTGATGGGAGGGCGTATGGTTTTGACCCTCCTGGGTCGAAGAAGCGACGATCCTTCAAGCAAAGAGTGTTGCTCCATTTGGGAGCTCTTGGCTATTGCTCTCAATCAGATGGTCTCCGAGGTAACCAAAACAAAAATGTAAAATCAAAAGAGTTATGATTTCACATTTGTTTCTAATCTTCGTAGCAGAATCTAAAATTGTACATCTTACCACTAATGCAGGGACTTATAAAAGAAGAGAAACTGGACTCCTTCAATATCCCTTTCTACGCGCCGTCACCAAAGAAGTACGAGTGGAGGTCAAAAAGAAAGGCTTGTTCTCAATCGATCGCTTGGAGGTATTCGACGTGAATTGGAGCGAATTTGACCCGGATTTCGATCTTAAGGTTGTCTCGGAGGATGGGGGATACAATTTGGCCAAGTGCATGAGAGCCGTGGCCGAGCCCTTGCTCGTCGATCACTTTGGTGACGAGATCATGGACGAGGTCTTCAAGAGGTACCGTGCTCAACTTGCCGCTCACATGTCGAAGGAAAATCCCGCGTTCGTCAGTGTCATCATCTCACTGAAGAAGATCGCCTAGATAACATTTGGAATTGTATCTCGTAGATTTTTCCATGGCGTATCCCCCAAGATGCATTGGTTTTTTTCTTTTTTTTTTGGTCGAACATGATGCATTGGTTTAATGGAGCGAATGTGGTGTTTCCTTGATTTATTTGTGCTAGGAAAATAGAAACGAAAAAGCCAATTCAAGTATCGAAGAAACATATGAATGGTTTTACTCCAACATGTAAGTGAGAATGTAAACATTTAAACATAAAGTCAATGAAGCCATCTATACTTAAGAACTTGGAGGCATAAATAAACCGAAAGTAGCAAGTCACTATGATAATATAACACCATGCAGAGGGTTATTCATCTGTGGGACCCATTTTAAGAATTCAAACAAACAGGCCCTTAATTAGCTTTAGCAATTTTGAGTAGAGTAATTTTCTAGATGTTAAGACTCAAACTAAATAGGTTTAATAAGTAATTGACATCGCATACTGTAAGCGTTTTCTCAAATTAGTGGGCTTATTTAAGGAATTTGTCATATCACTTAGTGAATTCATTTAGTATATGAGTTTTACTAGCAGTAGCAATAGCCTTTCGAATGACCAATCCATTTTTTCAGAATAAAAAAGCTACCTATGTGAAGGATTATACGAATCTCGAGATTTTCTTGAAGCTGTAGAACAATGCACTGTAGTAAAAACTCAACAATACTTTCTTCATCTGAAGTTGTTGATGGACGCAAGGCGCGTTAGGTGAGTGGTTCATCTGCGACAGAGAGACGTTGACATCCTTACAAGCAATTTCTTTTAGAAAGGTTAAACACCGCGAAAAACTCTAAACTGATACGCATGTGATAAATGTACCATAAATTATTTTTTTATCACGAAAAATCCTAAACGGTACAGCTGTGATAAATTTACCCTAAACTGTTTTTTTTTTACCATCAAAAACTTCAAACAGGTATATTTGTGAGAAACTTACCCTAAACTAATTTTTTTTACCACGAAAAATCCCAATCTATTACACATGTGACAAATTTACTCTTTGTCAAATTGGGTTCGTACTACAAAAAAAAATCCTAAATTGATATACTTGTGATAAAAAGAGGGTAAAAATCTCAAACTGGTGTACCTATGAACTGCCACATAACATCCAACTAAGCAATTTGACGTTAAATTTAACGAAAATTAACGAAGGGTAAATTTCTCACAAATATATCAATTTGGGGTTTTCTAAAATCAAAAAAATATTTTAGGGTAAATTTGTCATAGATATATCGGTTTGGGATTTTTTGCGATATTAACCCTTTTAAAAAATATATGTTACAAATTATTTATTTCACGTGAAACAACCGGAGCCAAGATAAAAAGTCAAAAGCCTATTCGTAAATACTTTCTCATAGTTTCGACCAAAAAAAAAAAAACTTTCTCGTAGCTACCGGTAGCTAATCATGAACAGGAACATTATCATTTAAAAAGATCTACTCGACTGTACAACTTTAACTCGCCATAGGAGGAAATTTGGAGGTCTGAAAAGTTGAAAGTGGAAAATGCCATTCGAGGGAAATCTCTGATGGGAATATTTAGTTTTTTTTTTCCCTCAATCTCTCCTCGTAAGGTAACTCATAATACATCTACGTAAATTACAAAATATAAAAGTACGATAGGGTGATAGTATAATTGAAACTTTCATCTTAAGGAATGTCAAGTGCACCTAATTTCTCAAGGTATAGTATTGAGAAGTTTTTCCCGCCTTTATTCTAGTAACGTAAATTCAACGGTTATCAGGTAAGTGAACTCACCCTATCACCTAACCCCAAACATCACAACTACCAATATGACTCGAGCTGTATCGTGTAGAGTTGGGTTAGGATTGCTACGAGTAAATTGTTCTGCCTTGTTTAAGTTTGGTTTTCATGGAGAACCCAAACTGCCACCCGCATGTTTTACATATTTGTGACCCACTTCCACATCGACTGAGAGTGGAACCCAAGGTACACTAAATAATCATCCCACTATTGATTAGAACCTAATGATGTTGCACAAAAAACTTTCGTCTTCAAATATCCAGATCTAGATAGATACATCATGTGTCACTATGTGCATTGTAACGTTACTTCCCTTCATGAGAATGCATGACATATCTATAAAAGAGTCTCGAACCAACTCGAACGTAAGCCAATTAGAGAGAGAGATGAGAGTGATGCAACTATTGCACATGAATGGAGGAATGGGAGAAACAAGCTATACTAACAACTCAGTGCTTCAAGTACGTCTCTCATCACATAAAATCTTGGATTCAACTGCATCTAAAGATTGATTATTACACAATCTTTTGGTGATTATGTGCCATAACATAGTCTCTTCATTCTATATCGAACTAGGGTTGTCAATATGCGTTGTCACAATGCATAGTGACGATTTTCTGCTCCAGTCCAAGGTCTGAGAGCAAACCTCTCAGCCATATCATCTCATTCACCACAAAGGTTAGTGCCATGTACTCTACCTCAGTTGAAAATAAGGCCATATTGTCCTGTAGGGACACCTTCCCACTTATTGCACCACTTAAACACATGCCCCGCTAACGATCTGCGGCCATCCAAGTCACCAATGTGATCTAAGTCCACATACCCTGTGGTCCCACTGCCATTCTCATCCCTTCAACATATTATGCCAAGATCTGTTGTCCCCGTCAAATATCTGAGAATCCATTTCATAACTTCCCAATGTGTCTTACTTGGGCATTTCATGTAACGGCTCACAATGTTTACAGATTGTGAAGTGCATACCATGGCATATGTAATACTACCCACTGCACTAGAATAAGGAACATGGGACATATGCTCCTCCTTCACCTCAGTCTGCGGGGATAACTAATCAGAAAGTTTAAAATGTGCAACTAAAAGTACTTACAGATTTTGCCAAGTGCATGTTAAATCATGCCATGATTTTCTCTATATATATATATATATATATATATATATATATATATTTTTTTTTTTTTTTTTTTTTTGCGATAGACGCAAAATCCCTATAGTCATGTGATGTAAAATCTCCATACCTAATATCTTCTTAGCAGCATCTAAATCTTTCATTTCAAACTCAGCACTCAATTGCCACTTTAGCATACCAATATCAGACATTTGTTTAGCTACTATTAACATGTCATCAACATGTAATAACAGATAAATCAAAGATCCATCTTCTAGTCTCCTACAATAAACACATCTATCTATCTAACTTTTCGAATAGTCCTACCTAGCCATGAAAATGGGAGAATGTTAGAGTCTTCCTAATATGGGCTCGTCTTAATTGAAATTGTAATTGACCATTTTACGGTATTAATTTACCGTCTATGGAATTGGTTTAATAAAGGATGGATTTAAAGTTTCTTAATGAGCCGAATATGGGCCTGGCCAGTGTGGACCGAGTCCGATTCGACCCGTGATGGGAGGGCCCAACTGGACTTCTATATAAATGGCTAGGACCCCCCTCTACCTTAAGTCTTCTTGCCATTTTCCACTCTCCATCTTCTCCATAAGGATTTGTGAGAGAGAGAGACAAGTGAGAGGCGACCTCATCGATGCCAGGCGGTCTAGAGGGCATAGAGGGGAAGGTTCGAAGCTCGAGTCGTCAGTTTTTCGAGTCGTGCAATCATGGATGCTAAATCAGGTACGCAAGCCCGATTCATTAGCTATTTTGTTGTTAAAACCCGACTACGGCGATCCTAGGGAGCCGTTGGTGACGATGAAACGGCCGATCGGACAGCCAACAAAGAGGCGCCTGCTCCTTTCCCTTTTTCTCTTTGTTTCTCTTCTTTTGCTTCTGGTGTTTTTGCCGTAGGTGTGAAAAGAAAAGGAACTGTTGCTTCTGCACACCCGTAGGCCCGATTCAGTTAGACCGGTCCGGTTAGTCTGAACCGGTGGGGGAGAAAACAGGCCGGTTCGGTCCAATTTAAACAAGTTCCCATGGAAATGAAGGCAATTCCTTGATCGGGACTGAATATAAGACCCTATCATAGCACGCTTTGCCGGGTCAAATCGAGATTTTGCAATAAAATAATTTTTTTGGTTTGGTTCAGGTAGGCGAATGAAGGTTTTCGAGGACCTGAATCAAGTTTTCAAAATCTAAAATGGCCCAGGTGAAGAGGGAATTAAAATAATATTTTTTATTTTTATTTTTTTCATATTGTTTGATCTCATTTGGTATATTTTCCATTTTTGGCTCGTTTTAAATAAAAAGAAATTACGAAAATATGGGAAAAAAAATATTTCAAAAAAAATATTTTTTTTACTCAAAATTGATTTCTTATGCTTGGCCGAGGATTCCAAATTTATTTTTGAATTGATTGAATTTTTTATTTTTCTAAATTAAAAAGCGATAAAAATCAAGTGTCAACAGCTATTGCTCTCAATCAGATATGGCCTTCAAGGTAACCAAAGCAAAAAAGTAAAATAAAAAGAGCTATGATTTCGCAATTTTTTCTAATCTTCGGTAACATAATCTAAAGTTTTACATCTTACTACCGATGCGGGGACTCATCTCCTTCGATATCATCCCTTACTTGATTGGAGTCTAATGGCTGGACTGAGATTGGACTTCATGAAAAGGCAAATAAAAAATAAGCCGGATTCTAACCTAATTCTTATTACTATTTTGTTTGGTCATGATGACTCCATATCTTGCCTAGTTGTTGTTTTTCACCCCCACAAAACACACAAAAGAACAAGAAGGAGATGTCGATCCCTCTCTGAAAACGGCATTTTGGTTGGCATTGCATTCAAGATTCCTCATTTGGAACTTCTCTCTCGGCAGCCAATCTCCGAAAAGCATTAATCCCTTCTCTTCAGGGGTTTAAAAAAAAAAGAGAGAATTGTCCCCACAAAAGAAAGAAAAGCTTTCAGCTTTCTACGCGTCGATAAATCTTGGCCTCTACTTGCTGTATGTACCCCCGTTTCTTTGTTCCCACGTTACCCAAAATGCCCTGCTCCGCGACTCTCGTGCACCAGCCAAGTTTTAATGCTTTTCGCCCGTCTTCTTCTTCAAAGGTCAAATCTTTGCGGCTGAATCCCGTTTTGGCGTTCGATTTTCGCCGCTTGAAACCGACCGGCCATGGTGGGTCTGACTCGAGCGCGCTCGCTCATGGGAAGAACAGGGTCTTGAGCCGGAGGCACATGGCTGAGACCGCAAGAGCTGCTTCTTTTAGGAGTGGCAGTGGCAGCGGCAGCGGCGAAGACATTAGGATTCTTGAACAGGAAGGTTTTATTAATGGATCGGCTGGTTTCGCGGCTGGTGGTTTGGAATCGACTCTCAATCGTCTGGTTGGTGCATTCTCCGTTTGGTCGTTTTCGTCCCGAAAATATGCTGATTTTGTTGCCATTTTTGAAAAAATTGCTGTTTGCGGTAGGCTGTCCTGTGTTTTTGGGTATATGAGAACAAGGCTTTTGGTCGTTACAGTTGCCGGGTTCTTCTTTAAGCCAAGCTAGTTGCTCTAGTGTGGGTGGTTAATCTTG
>JAGVVM010018387.1:0-22800 GCA_019149425.1 Psidium friedrichsthalianum | reverse complement strand
GATGATGTGTGCCGTCTGATCCCTGATCAGATTGGTCGTTGGCATTTGATGGTGGTCTCACCCATTTAGGGCCGTCAGATGGTCCAAAAAGATCCCGTCCGTCCACGGAAACACCAGAAGCTTCCTCCTTTTCCCCAAAGCGCAGATGCTGCAGTGAGTTCTGTTCTTCGAATCCTCGATGGACGCCATGGGCAGACCTTGCAGCAAGCAGGCGTTGGTTTGGCGTCGTCTTAGCTGCAAGAACGGCACGGTCGCCTCCCTTGATATACTCGGACGAAGCCAGACGTTGCGACTCCTCTTGCGCCGCGAGTTGGTAGATCCGGCCGAGCGAAGGAGCCGGTTCCATGGCGAGGATTTGGCTTCGAAAAGGTAAGTAGCTCTCGTTCAATATCAACAAGAATCTTGTCGCTTTTTCCCTTTCCCTAATCGCTTGATACTGAGCTAGGGTTTCCTCCGGCCCACATAGCTTCTCTTTCGCTTCTTCCAATTCGTTCCACAACGCAGAAAGCCGATTGAAAACTGTTCACGCCCCGAACCCGGCGAGCCACGCGACATCCTATTACCCGTACGATCGATTGGATAATAAGAACGACGGCTCAAGATACTCGTCGTTATCCAAACGATCTAAGAGTTTCCTGCGGCACAGAAATGAAACTCTACCAAACATACATGCACAAAAAATCAATGGATAGAGAGACGGTGCAAAATAGCAAACTTGCTTTTCCATTTTACTTTCTCATATAAAGACAGTGTTCCTGTACAAACCAAACTTCACTGCCCTCCCTAAGATGTCACTCAAACGTATCTACAAAAGGAGATATCAAACTCCCCTAGGTGGACAGATATTCACACTTCAAAATTTCTCCATCCATCGTGACATCTTATAGCTCGACCTTTGATCAAAAAGGGCTTCAACTCCAACTATGCTCATTGACATCCGCCCCACCATCCGATCTAAGAAAAAGCTGAGTTTCTGACTCAATAACTAGCTCGATCCCCTGCCTTACTAGGATCGCATTCACTGCGGCGGTCTGGGGTTTGAAAATGGGGAAATCACCCATGAGAACTAATCTCAGCAAGTTCACCCTAAATCCCTCTCAGGATATCAAATATTCCTAGACCCAACTCCAGTAAGCAATCACAAAGTAATCACAAACACGTGTACCTAAACAATATCACATGCAGAGGGTAGCAGTCAATAGTTTACTTGCCCTCATGGGCCAAGAAAACAAATAAAATAGTCTCAATTTCAGATAGCAAATTCAAATGCATGTGTATGCCATTTTTCAGTCTCAACTCTTGCCTCATTAATCCTCAGGACCCGCGTAATGAAACCGCCTCAGGTTGGTACCCGTGCCTCAGCCCGCGTAATAATACCGCCTCAGACTGGCACCCGTGCCTCGACCCGCGTAATAGTACCGCCTCAAGTCGGCACCCTCATTTCTTCATCAATTACCCCGCGTAATGGTACCGCCTCAGGGTTTCATTTCTCACAACATTATCTGCCGTGCCATCATTATGAGACACCATTCTTATCAAGCAATTCCAATTGCGTTCGATAAATCAAACGGCATAATCAGGCAGATAATTCAAATGTAATGTCATCAAATGACCCATACACAATTCAAGCCAAGCAGTTCGAATATATAATCTCGACTCAATAAAGCATCTAAGCCCGATCATTCTTGGCTAGCAAACGCAATTGTATCAGAGATTAGCTATCCTGTCCTTTCTCACTTTGAGCCGTTAAATTAGGCCCACGACATCACGTGAACCCTTTCTAAGCTCACAAGGACGGTCCTCAAATCTCATCACCAGTATTGTTCAAAACTTCTCAAGTGTCGCAGTTAACACCCTCACTTTCGAATTGGGTCCATTTGATCCCCGATTGGTCAAATTTCTCACTTCTCAAGCTCCAGACACGCGGGGCCCACAATCGCACTTAAGGACAGAATTATTTACTCAGAAACAGCCACAATTCAAGTGCGTCCAGCGCACTATAAGTCTCAACAGCCACTATATACACAAATATCTCAAAATCAGTTAATTTTCTCAAACGATCTACCCCGTATCGTGTCCTAGAGCTAATCCAGGCAATATCTGTCATCCTACACAAGATTAAGGATGCAACTTACAAAAGAAAGCTTGACAAGCTGTGGAAACAAGCTGAAATGGCGAAGGACAACCGGTGACAACCGAGACCGGCGGCGGCGCACGACGACAAGGGAAGAGAACGGCTAAACCAAGAGGAACCGGGGCTGTGAGGGGGCTGTTTAGGTACTAAAACGAACTAGAAATCACATATTTGACATGGAAATGAGATCTAAGGGCAGCCGAGGTCGACATATATCAATTAGAATCAAAACAGAAATTCGGCACCCAGAAAACAGTTTCGTCGACTGATACGAGAAAATACATTTGAAGGGTCAAACGACCTCGGATTGAGGCGATTCAAGTTGGGTTAGAACCGTAAGACATTGAACTACAACATATCCAAAAATTACGAGAATCCAACTTACAGATTTTTGTCAGCGGCCGGTTGAAGTCTGCAGCCAGAATTTGGAGCCAAATGAGAGGGAGGGAGAAAAGAAGGAAAGTTTTCCACCGTGAGAGAAAAAGAAAGAGGGATGGTGATCTGCCGTAAGAGGGAAGAAGAAGAGAGGAAAAGTCAAATGGTCTTCCCAAAATAATATTTTTTTTATTTAAAATATCTCAAAATATTAATTAAATAATCAAAATATCTACTTACTATTCATCGATTTGACCAAAAGTTGGTCAAAGCTTATCCAATCTAGTCAAAACTTAGAGAGCAAGTTTGACTAGTCAATCCTCAAAATTCGTGCCAAAATGGGACTGATTGGGATTGAATCGGTGTTATTTTTGGCTCAATCACGAAGGGAAAATGACTCGAGATGATCTCGGAAAATTTTTCTGACTTCGCTAAAATTCATCTCACACCCTAGCCACTAAATCTAGAGCAAATCGGGGACTCGACAGAAATTTCTAATTTTTTCCTTCCTTCTCGGCACTCCGAGTCCAAACTATCAATTTCCGAATCTTCCTCGTCAATATCCAAATTAGCAACTGCAATGCTCTTGAAATCGATTATCCTATTCGGAACTCAATTCGTGGCCAAATTCATAAGATAGCAGCTATAATGAAATTCTCAAACTAACGGGTAGCTGTTAGAAGTTACGTGTATCGACCAATTGGTCCACGTACTTATTTTCCTAGATAGCCCTTCCCTTTTGATCAGTTATCTCGAAGTGATCAGTTTCGAGTGGAATTCATTAATAGTGCATCCATGACATATCCATTCTATATTCAAGTCCTAAACAGGGGTCGAAATTCAGAATGTTACAAAAACCATTGAAATTGAGGAGTTTCCCTGCTTGAGTTCTGATAGGGCTTGGATTATTGAGAAAATCTTAGCCCTGTCGAGCTTACCATACATTTCCTTGATATGTTCCCAAAATTTTTGGGCATCTTCGATTGGTGGAAGGTCGGCGGCGACTTCCGGGGTGAGGCAGTTGCCGATCCATGTTCGCACGAGCTGGTTGCACTTCCTCCAGTGACGTGCAAGCCGCTCATCTGTCGGAACAGGGACAGACCCGTCAAGGAAACCTTCCTTGTCCTTGGTCGTAAGTGCTCGCCGTAGCTCTCGAGACCAGACGGAATAGTTTTCCGGCCCTGAGAGTTTTGTAGAGATTAGGCGAAGTTCGGGTCCGTCGACGGCTGTTGTGTACAAAGGGTCCCCTGGCTCTGGTCTAGCTCCGGCGGTACCTGCAAAAGGAAAAAAAACCGGGTCCAAGACCCGGGTAAGGAATACCCGTCGGACCCGAAAAATTCGAATACTGGCTTAGGTAAGCCCATCCAGAGGCGAGCCCTAGATTCCCATCTGAAAAAGAAGTGAAGCCTCCTCCTGGTCCATTGCTCCTAGGATGGGTCCTCTCAGCAGGTCCTGTATTGCCCTGAGGTAGCTGGATGGGGACTGGTACCCATTGAACGTATGGCCCTCTGGAAAATTGTTCTGTATTAGATTGAGTGAGCCCACTGCTGAGTTGCGTCGGATTCAAGAGCTTGTCACAATCTTCTTCAGTAATCTGGTTATCATTTACCAGATTCAATTGAGGGTCCAAGGGTGGATTTTCCGATCTTTGGTTGTTGGAAAAGTTGTCCGAATCATCAGAGGTTCCGGACTTTGAGCCTTGGTTTCTGGGCATGATTTCTGGCTTTATGTATGGTCTGACCAAAAAATTTTCTTCACAGGTTATACGTGAAGAAAGGCAAGACAGTGGCTGGATGCTCAGAAGGGCAGAAGTATGAAGCGAAGGAACCACCGAAAAAAAAACTAGCAGTTCGAGAGGAAGAGGAAATTTGCGGAAGCAAAAAAAAATACCAAACTGCTCTGATACCATGTCAGGAAAAAGCAATCAAAGGCAAGCACAAGAGATTGTGAATGAATGGAATTTTGTCTTTCTCTTCCTCTTCGCAAGACTGTACAATACAACCCCTTTATATAATACATTGGGCATAGACTAAAAAGGAAGCAAAAGATGTACAGAAAATCAATTCCTAATCAAATCAATTAATCAAATCAAATAGCATCAAAGATCTCTCAATCGTATCTTCAACAGGCTCCGTTCATTTCGCCAAAAATGAATTGTTTTCGGAAAATATTTGTTAAGAAATCATTTTTCAGAAAATGACAATATTTTTTGATGTTCGGCTAAAACATGAAAATGAACTAAAAAATATTTTCCATCATTCAGTACGGAAAATAAAATTTTATTTTCCTCTGTCTACTCCTTTTAATTCTTTTTTTATTTTTTTTATTTTTATTTACTTTTATTTTTATCTTTTAGAAAAATAGAAATTTTTAATTTTCTCTTTTTTTCTTTTTTTCCTTTTACCTTCTTCTTCGGTCGCAACAAATGAGGCCTCTCTCGCCTTCAGGTAGTCGTTAGCAATTGCCGTGGCCAGCAACTAGCTGAAGAAGGGAAAAAAAATAAAAAAAAAAGAAAAAAATAAAAAAAAACTAAAAATTTTATTTTCAAAAAATATTTATATGAAAAAGAATAAACAAAAAATGAAAATAAAAAATGTAAAAAATGGGGTAAGGTAAGGGCTTTCCGAACAACCTGCACCTTATGGAGCAGACAATTGATGTTGTTGATTCGTAAAATAAGGTCCGTCGGCATATCTGAAGTCGCCGTTCTCCAAATGTTACTTTAAAATTTTGATTTCAATAACTAGTATCTTAAAAAATATTAAGATTTTATAATTGCAATGATGTTTTCTTTTACTTATTAGTCAAACCTCCATTTTTATTTTTATTTTCACTATCTGTGTCTTCATGCTTCTTCTGTGTAAGATGTGTCTGGCCTTTAAAATATGGAGTGAGATAAAGATAGCATGTGGAGCTCGCAATTTAAATTTTTGGGAAAATAGTATTCGAAATGTTCATCTGCCCTTGTGTAAGAAAGAAAATTATCACATCATCAATTAATAAATTGACAATGGACTGAAAAAGGTTGTGCATGTGGGACCTCTTGCGAAAGGCGATCAGAGCTTGTTATTGTTAAAATACATGAAAATTAAACTCCCCTTCATCCAATAATTTGAATTTTTAGAATATTTAACTATGTCCTCGTTAAATCTTTCATGTATCAAATAGAAGGTTCTGGCCTAAAATATGATAAAGATTGATAAAATTGTTCACTAATAGGTTGGTCCTTTAGATGACACTTGAGTCGGTGTTGATCGTCAGATGGACTCTTTCTGCGAGATTTGTCTCGGTTCCTAATAAATATTGCTTATTATGGGAGGCCAACGACTTCTCATATAATCAATTGAGATTCAACCATGGAACTTGCGTAGGTTAGGCCTCATTAAATTTTGCTAAAGTTAACTGTTTCTCAAGATGACATTGCCACTAGGCAAGTAACTCGAACTTGCTCATTGATAGGATAAATCGAAAGCGGGGCTCTTACAAATACTCACAACTCAACTCTACTCATGAAGGAGGAGGAGATCGAAGATATCTTTTCAATATTCTGTATTTACAATTGATTTACCCATATCAAAATGATTACAAAACATGCCTATTTATAGGCTTGAAACACAACTCTTGATCTACTCTAGAAGCGTGAACAGACACATATATACACACACATTAACTACACATTGAGATAAGAACAGACTTTGAAAACTCACATATTAATAACTCTTGACAAAGAGAAGACTTGAGAGCATGGTTCATGTATGGATAGCATTCATAAATTTGGTTTGATTTCTACCACTCATCATGCATGCGTTCAGCAAACACTAAATTAAAAAGCACCATAAATTCATAGATTAAAGTCAACTGTCTCTGCCTTGTCTTTTTGTTACGACATTTGCGGGGAGGAAAATGGCGACCCAACAAGCCCGAAAGCGGCTCAAATCGCTTTCTGACATACCACACGAGATTAAGAAAGAAAACCAATGAGTCTACCCAAAAAGGAAGCAATTCTTCTTATATGTCCTAAACGAATATGAATTGCTAATTAAATGATCAATTGGGATCCTCTAAAATTAACGAAATGACATTACGTTTTATATTTATTTTCTGGAGAAGATGCAATATATCACATTAAATTTTAATAGAACATGTTATCTTGATTTAGATTATCCTGGTCACTTGGATAGATAGAGAGGTCCTTGACAGGTTGTACGCTCAGTTTTGTGGGTCGTCAGTGGAAAAGCACAAAGTTGCTTTGTAGATAATTGAAGCTGAAGATAGGTGTCAATAGAGGCAATCAAGGAAGTTATTTTTCTCTATGATTTGGAATTGTTGTGGAGGAAGATTGTTATTTACTGCTAGACTTAGAGTACAATATATTCAATAAAAATTAATGTATTATGAGCGGATGAAACACGTTGTTTTATACACGATATTGTGCCACAAGAAACCGCTTTCTTTGAGCAAGTGCAAACGACACATGATCCAGTGATCCTACAAATGAAGTCTATCCCACTAACCAATGGTCAGTGTATCCGTATGTGAGGAGCCCAGAGGGATTCGGGAGAAACGACGATCAATGAGGGTGAAGTTGGACTTCTCGCCAAGGTGGAGATTCGTTGATCATGGCTCCAAATCAATCCCGATTATTTTGAAGTTTGATCCCTAATTGAATCGTAAGGAAACCTGATCCGTATTAGGAATGGACTCTTACGAACTATTATATTTCGGCGGTTCGCCCATGATGGGATGTTCTTGGGAGGCGAAGAGATGCGTATGAAAAGCACAATCTTCTTATAAATAGAGGGAGTTATTGATTTCATAATAGCAATTCATCCATAAGAAAACTGAACATACAAAAAAAGGTACGTTCTTCCATCGTTACTTTGAGAAACGATCAATATTTACACTATGGAGCGAGAATACTTTCTTTGTGATTGTATTCGGACCATTGTGGAGTCGTAGATTCGTCCATTGAGCGGTGGTGGTTCAACGGTAACTCTACTGTCATGCATCAGTAAAAGTTACTCGATCTCTAGATGAACTCTTCCAATATTGGCAGCAAAACCTTGTCTAGATCTTTGCCTTGTTTTCCGTCGAGTTTTGGCTTGTTGTTTGACATTGCTGAATGGATGTTTGTAGAAGAACCAAGTGCGGTAGACCTGCCTAAAGGTTGAAGACGACCGTACTATTTGGCAATATGCTTGGAATTTTTGTCTGGTAAAAGAAAAATTTTATCACATAGACAGATAGGTCTCTTGAGACGAGAATTTTGAGTGGTCATTCGCATCAGCGGACTCCGAATGTACCCTCAAGTGCCGCACACACCTTGATGGCGAGCGCCACCCAAGCACGCTACCCTTGGCAACGTAGCATACACTGGCACGCCAACTATCCTCCATTTCCATTTCTCCTTTTCTTTTGTTTACATTTCCTCTCTTGTTTTGTTTACTCGTTTCTCGACCGCCGACTCAGGAATCTGGTCGATTTCGCTCTCTCCCGCCTGAGATCCTGCAATAGAAGAAGCCCAAGAAGCCATTGTAAGCTTAAATTCTCAAATGGCTTCGTTGATTTCGTCCTTCTGATTGGTTTCACTTGATTTTATCCATCGATCACCTCAAATGCAGTCTGAGAGGTTCAACCTCGTGCTTGTGCGTACCTACTCAGGGTAATTGCGATTGAAGGTGTGAAATTTGCGTTGGGTTCTTCATTGCCTCTGCGGTGTTCTCGAAGATTTTAGCTCTCCCTTTTGTCTTCCGTTCATCCTCTGCCACCTTAAATTGGAAAGACGAACACCAATCAGTTCAAAATGGAAAAGCCAACGCTCTTGGCTGTGTTCCTTAGCTTCTTAATCAACTGATGGTTTATCATTTATGATATTCTAAATGGATAAGCCAACGCTTTGGTGTTGGCTGGCTGGCATTTTGGATATTGAATTATCAGGCCAATCAGTTCAATGAAGTTTTAGACGTTACGTAAAAGTAGAGTCTCGATGGAATGTGATAATTGTGTGGATGATCCTATAAAATTTTCAGGTGACTTTAATTGCAACACCGTCCCTATCGACCAATCATTCCAAATGGAAAAAAAAAATGATATTGGGAGAGCTAAAGAGATTTTCATGCTAGCACTAAAGAAACACCTCTGGAAGGTTGTCCGTGACAAGGCCTTTTAGACATGTGATTGACGCCCCTAGAAATTGGAGGATGCAAGGAAGTTGGGGCATTTCTCCGTCTGTTTTTGATTGAGTATCGACTCATGTTCAATCTTTCTCTGTCTTTGACCTTTGGCCATCTGGCTGGCCTCTTCTTTACTCTGTACATTCTCTCTTTGTATTTTTTACCCGCTACACCTAGGCACCTGCAGTGACATCCCTGGTGTCATCACGAGTGCAAGATTTTTCCTAGTGTAGTCGGATTCTTTTTGTAATCCGTATTTTGTTTGGTTAATATTTATTCGCGCGATTTGTATTGGGAATATCTTTCACCGAAACTCGTTCTTCGGCTTTTATTAGTGTGGGTCTTGTGGCTCTATTCTGATGGAGAATTTAGATGAGCGATGTGAATCAAACAATGATGGAGATGTTTCGAAAGTTGGGTAATCTACTATTACAATACTCCTACTTACTGTAAACGAGAAGTAAATTACTCGGATCTGACGGTACAGGAAATTGAAAGTGCAGGGCAACTATACTATAAGCAGGGCTGACAAACTCAAAAGAAATAAAACATTTTTGCTTCGAACCACGAAAGATATGCTCTAAGAGTTTTCTATTCATCTATTTCTTTGACTTGTGTTGCGGGGCCTCTTCTCTCCTTTCTTCTAGATACTTTTTCTTCTTGCACTCCTAACCGCTTGAGCAGTTATTTTTTGATTTCAAATCTCTTGAATTTTAGCGCCACTGCTCGTCTCTTTTCAACCCATGATCTTCATAATTGACCCGTGCAAATCAGGACTCATGTCCTCCACAACTTGTAATCGCATGGTTAACCGACCCTTTTTGAATAATATCTCTGTTCGCGCGATTTGTATTGGGAATATCTTTCACCGAAATTCATTCTTCGATTTTTATTGGTGCGGGTTCGTGGCTCTGTTCTCACGGAGAAATCGTATGAACAATGCAGATTGGGCAGTGGTTGATGGAAATGCTTTGAATGTTAGACAACCTACTATTACAATACTCCTACTTGCTGTGAACCGGAAGTAATTACTAGTATCTGAAGGTACAGGAAATTAAAAGTGCAGGGCAACTATACTGCAAGAAATGCTAAAGCACTTCTAAAGAAACAAAGCATTTTCTTTGACTTTTGTTGCGGGGAGTTTCTTTCTCCTTTCTTCTGGGTACTTATTTTTTCTCGCATTCCTAACTGACCGAGCGATTATTTTTTGATTTCAAACCTTTGAATTTTAGTGCTGCTACTTGTCTCTTCTTAACCCATGATTTTTACAAATGGCTCATGGAAATCGGAGCATTTCTAATTCCATTGTAACTGCATAGTCAGTTGAGATCCTTTTGAATATCATCCCTTAACTTCCAAAAACCTGTTCGCGCCCACGATTTTGTTTCATACCTCCCGAATTTCGGGATACATGCCTAGGACTTACCGAATACACGCACACTGTATCCTCCATTCGGTATCTCTCTGTACTTTCTTTTAACCTTCCCGAATACAAAAGCACCACTGTGCCATTCGGTATGTCGTTTTCCTTTTACTGCATTTTGGGATCTACCAATGAAGTCTTTTACATGATGTGTCGTTTCCAAGATACTGAACCATTACGAGATGACTTTTCGGTATCAACAATCTCCTAACTTCAAAAACCTGTTCGTGCCCATGAGTTTTGCTCCGTGTTTCCCGAATTTCGGAATACAATCTCCATATCGCGTACTTGTGACTTACCGAATTCAAGTGCACTGTATCCTCCATTCGGTATCTCTTTACACTTTCTTTTAAACTTCCCGAATGTAAAAACACCATCTTATCATTCGGTATATCATTTTCTTCTTACCGTATGTCGGGATCTACTAGTGGCATCTTTCCACACGATATGTCATTTTCGAGATACCGAATCATTGAAGAACAATTTTATGGTATTAACAATATTAGTCATACCTTACCCGAGAGAGAGAGAGAGAGAGAGAGAGAGAGAGAGAGAGAGAGATTCATGTCGTGTGTTTTTGTTCGTGTGTGCTTCGGGCATTCATGTTTGCGTCGGAGTTTAATTAGGAAAAAAGATATTGGGAGTCTCGACTTCAAGCAAAGACTAACTCTCGGGAGCAAGGAATGAATAGATGAGTCCATCACAATTACATGCATCTAATGGAAACAGCAGATGATATTTGCATATACGAGAAGAATACTTGAAAGAGTAAATAATACAACTCACCGAACTATTTCCGATCCTTCAATTCTATGAAGTTGCCGACGTGTCTCCCTGTGGCATCTATTCGGCGTCGCGAGCGGTAGTAGATAAGCCACGAGGCCATGGGAATTGCCATCCCGAAAGACAGCAAGAGCACACAAAAACATTTCTATGAAATCTTTTGTGTACGGCTCGGATTTCGGGAACTCGACAAAAAGGGTAAGAGTGTAGGATAAACTGAAAACATAGATTAAAAGGTAAACCGGGAAAGTGCGGGGTAACAGAGGCATAGCGGTGATACAGATTGTGGCGACGGAGGTAAAAAAAACCACGCTGTTAAAGGCCGTGAACTTATTTAGAGGTGGGCCGTTCAGGATCGTGTTCCCGGCTTGATGTGGTTTTTCGACAGCAATACCACTGGAATTGGCAGTAACGACAGTGGAATTGGCCAAGGTATTTGAAGAGTTATCCTGCCAGTATCCCTGGAATCTCTCTCTTTACCATGGTCTGGCTATCTTATTTAGCTTTCTCGCCTTCCCGCCGAGCCCTCGTTATGTTGTCGTTGGCGAGATTCCAGGGAGGGATACTGGCAGGATAACTCTTCAAATACCTTGGCCAATTCCACTGTCGTTACTGCCAATTCCAGTGGTATTGCTGTCGAAAAACCACATCAAGCCGGGACACGATCCTGAACGGCCCACCTCTAAATAAGTTCACGGCCTTTAACAGCGTGGTTTTTTTTACCTCCGTCGCCACAATCTGTATCACCGCTATGCCTCTGTTACCCCGCACTTTCCCGGTTTACCTTTTAATCTATGTTTTCAGTTTATCCTACACTCTTACCCTTTTTGTCGAGTTCCCGAAATCCGAGCCGTACACAAAAGATTTCATAGAAATGTTTTTGTGTGCTCTTGCTGTCTTTCGGGATGGCAATTCCCATGGCCTCGTGGCTTATCTACTACCGCTCGCGACGCCGAATAGATGCCACAGGGAGACACGTCGGCAACTTCATAGAATTGAAGGATCGGAAATAGTTCGGTGAGTTGTATTATTTACTCTTTCAAGTATTCTTCTCGTATATGCAAATATCATCTGCTGTTTCCATTAGATGCATGTAATTGTGATGGACTCATCTATTCATTCCTTGCTCCCGAGAGTTAGTCTTGCTTGAAGTCGAGACTCCCAATATCTTTTTTTTCCTAATTAAACTCCGACGCAAACATGAATGCCCGAAGCACACACGAACAAACACACACGACATGAATCTCTCTCTCTCTCTCTCTCTCTCTCTCTCTCTCTCTCTCTCGGGTAAGGTATGACTAATATTGTTAATACCATAAAATTGTTCTTCAATGATTCGGTATCTCGAAAATGACATATCGTGTGGAAAGATGCCACTAGTAGATCCCGACATACGGTAAGAAGAAAATGATATACCGAATGATAAGATGGTGTTTTTACATTCGGGAAGTTTAAAAGAAAGTGTAAAGAGATACCGAATGGAGGATACAGTGCACTTGAATTCGGTAAGTCACAAGTACGCGATATGGAGATTGTATTCCGAAATTCGGGAAACACGGAGCAAAACTCATGGGCACGAACAGGTTTTTGAAGTTAGGAGATTGTTGATACCGAAAAGTCATCTCGTAATGGTTCAGTATCTTGGAAACGACACATCATGTAAAAGACTTCATTGGTAGATCCCAAAATGCAGTAAAAGGAAAACGACATACCGAATGGCACAGTGGTGCTTTTGTATTCGGGAAGGTTAAAAGAAAGTACAGAGAGATACCGAATGGAGGATACAGTGTGCGTGTATTCGGTAAGTCCTAGGCATGTATCCCGAAATTCGGGAGGTATGAAACAAAATCGTGGGCGCGAACAGGTTTTTGGAAGTTAAGGGATGATATTCAAAAGGATCTCAACTGACTATGCAGTTACAAGTGGAATTAGAAATGCTCCGATTTCCATGAGCCATTTGTAAAAATCATGGGTTAAGAAGAGACAAGTAGCAGCACTAAAATTCAAAGGTTTGAAATCAAAAAATAATCGCTCGGTCAGTTAGGAATGCGAGAAAAATAAGTACCCAGAAGAAAGGAGAAAGAAACTCCCCGCAACAAAAGTCAAAGAAAATGCTTTGTTTCTTTAGAAGTGCTTTAGCATTTCTTGCAGTATAGTTGCCCTGCACTTTTAATTTCCTGTACCTTCAGATACTAGTAATTACTTCCGGTTCACAGCAAGTAGGAGTATTGTAATAGTAGGTTGTCTAACATTCAAAGCATTTCCATCAACCACTGCCCAATCTGCATTGTTCATACGATTTCTCCGTGAGAACAGAGCCACGAACCCGCACCAATAAAATCGAAGAATGAATTTCGGTGAAAGATATTCCCAATACAAATCGCGCGAACAGAGATATTATTCAAAAAGGGTCGGTTAACCATGCGATACAAGTTGTGGAGGACATGAGTCCTGATTTGCACGGGTCAATTATGAAGATCATGGGTTGAAAAGAGACGAGCAGTGGCGCTAAAATTCAAAAGATTTGAAATCAAAAAATAACTGCTCAAGCGGTTAGGAGTGCAAGAAGAAAAAGTATCTAGAAGAAAGGAGAGAAGAGGCCCCGCAACACAAGTCAAAGAAATAGATGAATAGAAAACTCTTAGAGCATATCTTTCGTGGTTCGAAGCAAAAATGTTTTATTTCTTTTGAGTTTGTCAGCCCTGCTTATAGTATAGTTGCCCTGCACTTTCAATTTCCTGTACCGTCAGATCCGAGTAATTTACTTCTCGTTTACAGTAAGTAGGAGTATTGTAATAGTAGATTACCCAACTTTCGGAAACATCTCCATCATTGTTTGATTCACATCGCTCATCTAAATTCTCCATCAGAATAGAGCCACAAGACCCACACTAATAAAAGCCGAAGAACGAGTTTCGGTGAAAGATATTCCCAATACAAATCGCGCGAATAAATATTAACCAAAACAAAATACGGATTACAAAAAGAATCCGACTACACTAGGAAAAATCTTGCACTCGTGATGACACCAGGGATGTCACTGGCAGGTGCCTAGGTGTAGCGGGTAAAAAATACAAAGAGAGAATGTACAGAGTAAAGAAGAGGCCAGCCAGATGGCCAAAGGTCAAAGACAGAGAAAGATTGAACATGAGTCGATACTCAATCAAAAACAGACGGAGAAATGCCCCAACTTCCTTGCATCCTCCAATTTCTAGGGGCGTCAATCACATTCTAAAAGGCCTTGTCACGGACAACCTTCCAGAGGTGTTTCTTTAGTGCTAGCATGAAAATCTCTTTAGCTCTCCCAATATCATTTTTTTTTTTCCATTTGGAATGATTGGTCGATAGGGACGGTGTTGCAATTAAAGTCACCTGAAAATTTTATAGGATCATCCACACAATTATCACATTCCATCGAGACTCTACTTTTACGTAACGTCTAAAACTTCATTGAACTGATTGGCCTGATAATTCAATATCCAAAATGCCAGCCAGCCAACACCAAAGCGTTGGCTTATCCATTTAGAATATCATAAATGATAAACCATCAGTTGATTAAGAAGCTAAGGAACACAGCCAAGAGCGTTGGCTTTTCCATTTTGAACTGATTGGTGTTCGTCTTTCCAATTTAAGGTGGCAGAGGATGAACGGAAGACAAAAGGGAGAGCTAAAATCTTCGAGAACACCGCAGAGGCAATGAAGAACCCAACGCAAATTTCACACCTTCAATCGCAATTACCCTGAGTAGGTACGCACAAGCACGAGGTTGAACCTCTCAGACTGCATTTGAGGTGATCGATGGATTAAAATCAAGTGAAACCAATCAGAAGGACGAAATCAACGAAGCCATTTGAGAATTTAAGCTTACAATGGCTTCTTGGGCTTCTTCTATTGCAGGATCTCAGGCGGGAGAGAGCGAAATCGACCAGATTCCTGAGTCGGCGGTCGAGAAACGAGTAAACAAAACAAGAGGAGGAAATGTAAACAAAAGAAAAGGAGAAATGGAAATGGAGGATAGTTGGCGTGCCAGTGTATGCTACGTTGCCAAGGGTAGCGTGCTTGGGTGGCGCTCGCCATCAAGGTGTGTGCGGCACTTGAGGGTACATTCGGAGTCCCGCTGATGCGAATGACCACTCAAAATTCTCGTCTCAAGAGACCTATCTGTCTATGTGATAAAATTTTTCTTTTACCAGACAAAAATTCCAAGCATATTGCCAAATAGTACGGTCGTCTTCAACCTTTAGGCAGGTCTACCGCACTTGGTTCTTCTACAAACATCCATTCAGCAATGTCAAACAACAAGCCAAACTCGACGGAAAACAAGGCAAAGATCTAGACAAGGTTTTGCTGCCAATATTGGAAGAGTTCATCTAGAGATCGAGTAACTTTTACTGATGCATGACAGTAGAGTTACCGTTGAACCACCACCGCTCAATGGACGAATCTACGACTCCACAATGGTCCGAATACAATCACAAAGAAAGTATTCTCGCTCCATAGTGTAAATATTGATCGTTTCTCAAAGTAACGATGGAAGAACGTACCTTTTTTTTGTATGTTCAGTTTTCTTATGGATGAATTGCTATTATGAAATCAATAACTCCCTCTATTTATAAGAAGATTGTGCTTTTCATACGCATCTCTTCGCCTCCCAAGAACATCCCATCATGGGCGAACCGCCGAAATATAATAGTTCGTAAGAGTCCATTCCTAATACGGATCAGGTTTCCTTACGATTCAATTAGGGATCAAACTTCAAAATAATCGGGATTGATTTGGAGCCATGATCAACGAATCTCCACCTTGGCGAGAAGTCCAACTTCACCCTCATTGATCGTCGTTTCTCCCGAATCCCTCTGGGCTCCTCACATACGGATACACTGACCATTGGTTAGTGGGATAGACTTCATTTGTAGGATCACTGGATCATGTGTCGTTTGCACTTGCTCAAAGAAAGCGGTTTCTTGTGGCACAATATCGTGTATAAAACAACGTGTTTCATCCGCTCATAATACATTAATTTTTTATTGAATATATTGTACTCTAAGTCTAGCAGTAAATAACAATCTTCCTCCACAACAATTCCAAATCATAGAGAAAAATAACTTCCTTGATTGCCTCTATTGACACCTATCTTCAGCTTCAATTATCTACAAAGCAACTTTGTGCTTTTCCACTGACGACCCACAAAACTGAGCGTACAACCTGTCAAGGACCTCTCTATCTATCCAAGTGACCAGGATAATCTAAATCAAGATAACATGTTCTATTAAAATTTAATGTGATATATTGCATCTTCTCCAGAAAATAAATATAAAACGTAATGTCATTTCGTTAATTTTAGAGGATCCCAATTGATCATTTAATTAGCAATTCATATTCGTTTTAGGAACATATAAGAAGAATTGCTTCCTTTTTGGGTAGACTCATTGGTTTTCTTTCTTAATCTCGTGTGGTATGTCAGAAAGCGATTTGAGCCGCTTTCGGGCTTGTTGGGTCGCCATTTTCCTCCCCGCAAATGTCGTAACAAAAAACAAGGCAGAGACAGTTGACTTTAATCTATGAATTTATGGTGCTTTTTATTTAGTGTTTGCTGAACGCATGCATGATGAGTGGTAGAAATCAAACCAAATTTATGAATGCTATCCATACATGAACCATGCTCTCAAGTCTTCTCTTTGTCAAGAGTTATTAATATGTGAGTTTTCAAAGTCTGTTCTTATCTCAATGTGTAGTTAATGTGTGTGTATATATGTGTCTGTTCACGCTTCTAGAGTAGATCAAGAGTTGTGTTTCAAGCCTATAAATAGGCATGTTTTGTAATCATTTTGATATGGGTAAATCAATTGTAAATACAGAATATTGAAAAGATATCTTCGATCTCCTCCTCCTTCATGAGTAGAGTTGAGTTGTGAGTATTTGTAAGAGCCCCGCTTTCGATTTATCCTATCAATGAGCAAGTTCGAGTTACTTGCCTAGTGGCAATGTCATCTTGAGAAACAGTTAACTTTAGCAAAATTTAATGAGGCCTAACCTACGCAAGTTCCATGGTTGAATCTCAATTGATTATATGAGAAGTCGTTGGCCTCCCATAATAAGCAATATTTATTAGGAACCGAGACAAATCTCGCAGAAAGAGTCCATCTGACGATCAACACCGACTCAAGTGTCATCTAAAGGACCAACCTATTAGGTGAACAATTTTATCAATCTTTATCATATTTTAGGCCAGAACCTTCTATTTGATACATGAAAGATTTAACGAGGACATAGTTAAATATTCTAAAAATTCAAATTATTGGATGAAGGGGAGTTTAATTTTCATGTATTTTAACAATAACAAGCTCTGATCGCCTTTCGCAAGAGGTCCCACATGCACAACCTTTTTCAGTCCATTGTCAATTTATTAATTGATGATGTGATAATTTTCTTTCTTACACAAGGGCAGATGAACATTTCGAATACTATTTTCCCAAAAATTTAAATTGCGAGCTCCACATGCTATCTTTATCTCACTCCATATTTTAAAGGCCAGACACATCTTACACAGAAGAAGCATGAAGACACAGATAGTGAAAATAAAAATAAAAATGGAGGTTTGACTAATAAGTAAAAGAAAACATCATTGCAATTATAAAATCTTAATATTTTTTAAGATACTAGTTATTGAAATCAAAATTTTAAAGTAACATTTGGAGAACGGCGACTTCAGATATGCCGACGGACCTTATTTTACGAATCAACAACATCAATTGTCTGCTCCATAAGGTGCAGGTTGTTCGGAAAGCCCTTACCTTACCCCATTTTTTACATTTTTTTATTTTCATTTTTTGTTTATTCTTTTTCATATAAATATTTTTTGAAAATAAATTTTTAGTTTTTTTTTATTTTTTTCTTTTTTTTTTATTTTTTTTCCCTTCTTCAGCTAGTTGCTGGCCACGGCAATTGCTAACGACTACCTGAAGGCGAGAGAGGCCTCATTTGTTGCGACCGAAGAAGAAGGTAAAAGGAAAAAAAGAAAAAAAGAGAAAATTAAAAATTTCTATTTTTCTAAAAGATAAAAATAAAAGTAAATAAAAATAAAAAAAATAAAAAAAGAATTAAAAGGAGTAGACAGAGGAAAATAAAATTTTATTTTCCGTACTGAATGATGGAAAATATTTTTTAGTTCATTTTCATGTTTTAGCCGAACATCAAAAAATATTGTCATTTTCCTGAAAAATGATTTCTTAACAAATATTTTCCGAAAACAATTCATTTTTGGCGAAATGAACGGAGCCTGTTGAAGATACGATTGAGAGATCTTTGATGCTATTTGATTTGATTAATTGATTTGATTAGGAATTGATTTTCTGTACATCTTTTGCTTCCTTTTTAGTCTATGCCCAATGTATTATATAAAGGGGTTGTATTGTACAGTCTTGCGAAGAGGAAGAGAAAGACAAAATTCCATTCATTCACAATCTCTTGTGCTTGCCTTTGATTGCTTTTTCCTGACATGGTATCAGAGCAGTTTGGTATTTTTTTTTGCTTCCGCAAATTTCCTCTTCCTCTCGAACTGCTAGTTTTTTTTTCGGTGGTTCCTTCGCTTCATACTTCTGCCCTTCTGAGCATCCAGCCACTGTCTTGCCTTTCTTCACGTATAACCTGTGAAGAAAATTTTTTTGGTCAGACCATACATAAAGCCAGAAATCATGCCCAGAAACCAGGCTCAAAGTCCGGAACCTCTGATGATTCGGACAACTTTTCCAACAACCAAAGATCGGAAAATCCACCCTTGGACCCTCAATTGAATCTGGTAAATGATAACCAGATTACTGAAGAAGATTGTGACAAGCTCTTGAATCCGACGCAACTCAGCAGTGGGCTCACTCAATCTAATACAGAACAATTTTCCAGAGGGCCATACGTTCAATGGGTACCAGTCCCCATCCAGCTACCTCAGGGCAATACAGGACCTGCTGAGAGGACCCATCCTAGGAGCAATGGACCAGGAGGAGGCTTCACTTCTTTTTCAGATGGGAATCTAGGGCTCGCCTCTGGATGGGCTTACCTAAGCCAGTATTCGAATTTTTCGGGTCCGACGGGTATTCCTTACCCGGGTCTTGGACCCGGTTTTTTTCCTTTTGCAGGTACCGCCGGAGCTAGACCAGAGCCAGGGGACCCTTTGTACACAACAGCCGTCGACGGACCCGAACTTCGCCTAATCTCTACAAAACTCTCAGGGCCGGAAAACTATTCCGTCTGGTCTCGAGAGCTACGGCGAGCACTTACGACCAAGGACAAGGAAGGTTTCCTTGACGGGTCTGTCCCTGTTCCGACAGATGAGCGGCTTGCACGTCACTGGAGGAAGTGCAACCAGCTCGTGCGAACATGGATCGGCAACTGCCTCACCCCGGAAGTCGCCGCCGACCTTCCACCAATCGAAGATGCCCAAAAATTTTGGGAACATATCAAGGAAATGTATGGTAAGCTCGACAGGGCTAAGATTTTCTCAATAATCCAAGCCCTATCAGAACTCAAGCAGGGAAACTCCTCAATTTCAATGTTTTTGTAACATTCTGAATTTCGACCCCTGTTTAGGACTTGAATATAGAATGGATATGTCATGGATGCACTATTAATGAATTCCACTCGAAACTGATCACTTCGAGATAACTGATCAAAAGGGAAGGGCTATCTAGGAAAATAAGTACGTGGACCAATTGGTCGATACACGTAACTTCTAACAGCTACCCGTTAGTTTGAGAATTTCATTATAGCTGCTATCTTATGAATTTGGCCACGAATTGAGTTCCGAATAGGATAATCGATTTTCAAGAGCATTGCAGTTGCTAAATTTGGATATTGACGAGGAAGATTCGGAAATTGATAGTTTGGACTCGGAGTGCCGAGAAGGAAGGAAAAAATTAGAAATTTCTGTCGAGTCCCCGATTTGCTCTAGATTTAGTGGCTAGGGTGTGAGATGAATTTTAGCGAAGTCAGAAAAATTTTCCGAGATCATCTCGAGTCATTTTCCCTTCGTGATTGAGCCAAAAATAACACCGATTCAATCCCAATCAGTCCCATTTTGGCACGAATTTTGAGGATTGACTAGTCAAACTTGCTCTCTAAGTTTTGACTAGATTGGATAAGCTTTGACCAACTTTTGGTCAAATCGATGAATAGTAAGTAGATATTTTGATTATTTAATTAATATTTTGAGATATTTTAAATAAAAAAAATATTATTTTGGGAAGACCATTTGACTTTTCCTCTCTTCTTCTTCCCTCTTACGGCAGATCACCATCCCTCTTTCTTTTTCTCTCACGGTGGAAAACTTTCCTTCTTTTCTCCCTCCCTCTCATTTGGCTCCAAATTCTGGCTGCAGACTTCAACCGGCCGCTGACAAAAATCTGTAAGTTGGATTCTCGTAATTTTTGGATATGTTGTAGTTCAATGTCTTACGGTTCTAACCCAACTTGAATCGCCTCAATCCGAGGTCGTTTGACCCTTCAAATGTATTTTCTCGTATCAGTCGACGAAATGTTTTCTGGGTGCCGAATTTCTGTTTTGATTCTAATTGATATATGTCGACCTCGGCTGCCCTTAGATCTCATTTCCATGTCAAATATGTGATTTCTAGTTCGTTTTAGTACCTAAACAGCCCCCCACAGCCCCGGTTCCTCTTGGTTTAGCCGTTCTCTTCCCTTGTCGTCGTGCGCCGCCGCCGGTCTCGGTTGTCACCGGTTGTCCTTCGCCATTTCAGCTTGTTTCCACAGCTTGTCAAGCTTTCTTTTGGTAAGTTGCATCCTTAATCTTGTGTAGGATGACAGATATTGCCTGGATTAGCTCTAGGACACGATACGGGGTAGATCGTTTGAGAAAATTAACTGATTTTGAGATATTTGTGTATATAGTGGCTGTTGAGACTTATAGTGCGCTGGACGCACTTGAATTGTGGCTGTTTCTGAGTAAATAATTCTGTCCTTAAGTGCGATTGTGGGCCCCGCGGTGTCTGGAGCTTGAGAAGTGAGAAATTTGACCAATCGGGGATCAAATGGACCCAATTCGAAAGTGAGGGTGTTAACTGCGACACTTGAGAAGTTTTGAACAATACTGGTGATGAGATTTGAGGACCGTCCTTGTGAGCTTAGAAAGGGTTCACGTGATGTCGTGGGCCTAATTTAACGCTCAAAGTGAGAAAGGACAGGATAGCTAATCTCTGATACAATTGCGTTTGCTAGCCAAGAATGATCGGGCTTAGATGCTTTATTGAGTCGAGATTATATATTCGAACTGCTTGGCTTGAATTGTGTATGGGTCATTTGATGACATTACATTTGAATTATCTGCCTGATTATGCCGTTTGATTTATCGAACGCAATTGGAATTGCTTGATAAGAATGGTGTCTCATAATGATGGCACGGCAGATAATGTTGTGAGAAATGAAACCCTGAGGCGGTACCATTACGCGGGGTAATTGATGAAGAAATGAGGGTGCCGACTTGAGGCGGTACTATTACGCGGGTCGAGGCACGGGTGCCAGTCTGAGGCGGTATTATTACGCGGGCTGAGGCACGGGTACCAACCTGAGGCGGTTTCATTACGCGGGTCCTGAGGATTAATGAGGCAAGAGTTGAGACTGAAAAATGGCATACACATGCATTTGAATTTGCTATCTGAAATTGAGACTATTTTATTTGTTTTCTTGGCCCATGAGGGCAAGTAAACTATTGACTGCTACCCTCTGCATGTGATATTGTTTAGGTACACGTGTTTGTGATTACTTTGTGATTGCTTACTGGAGTTGGGTCTAGGAATATTTGATATCCTGAGAGGGATTTAGGGTGAACTTGCTGAGATTAGTTCTCATGGGTGATTTCCCCATTTTCAAACCCCAGACCGCCGCAGTGAATGCGATCCTAGTAAGGCAGGGGATCGAGCTAGTTATTGAGTCAGAAACTCAGCTTTTTCTTAGATCGGATGGTGGGGCGGATGTCAATGAGCATAGTTGGAGTTGAAGCCCTTTTTGATCAAAGTCGAGCTATAAGATGTCACGATGGATGGAGAAATTTTGAAGTGTGAATATCTGTCCACCTAGGGTAGTTTGATATCTCCTTTTGTAGATACGTTTGAGTGACATCTTAGGGAGGGCAGTGAAGTTTGGTTTGTACAGGAACACTGTCTTTATATGAGAAAGTAAAATGGAAAAGCAAGTTTGCTATTTTGCACCGTCTCTCTATCCATTGATTTTTGTGCATGTATGTTTTGTAGAGTTTCATTTCTGTTGCCGCAGGAACTCTTAGATCGTTTGGATAACGACGAGTATCTTGAGCCGTCGTTCTTATTATCCAATCGATCGTACGGGTAATAGGGATGTCGCGTGGCTCGCCGGGTTCGGGGCGTGACAGTTTTCAATCGGCTTTCTGCGTTGTGGAACGAATTGGAAGAAGCGAAGAGAAGCTATGTGGGCCGGAGGAAACCCTAGCTCAGTATCAAGCGATTAGGGAAAGGGAAAAAAGCGACAGATTCTTGTTGATATTGAACGAGAGCTACTTACCTATTTCGAAGCCAAATCCTCGCCATGGAACCGGCTCCTTCGCTCGGCCGGATCTACCAACTCGCGGCGCAGAGGAGTCGCAACGTCTGGCTTCGTCCGAGTATATCAAGGGAGGCGACCGTGCCGTTCTTGCAGCTAAGACGACGCCAAACCAACGCCTGCTTGCTGCAAGGCTGCCCATGGCGTCCATCGAGGATTCGAAGAACAGAACTCACTGCAGCATCTGCGCTTTGGGGAAAAGGAGGAAGCTTCTGGTGTTTCCGTGGACGGACGGGATCTTTTGGACCATCTGACGGCCCTAAATGGGTGAGACCACATCAAATGCCAACGGACCAGATCTGATCAGGGGATCAGACGGCACACATCATT
>JAGVVM010018384.1:0-12672 GCA_019149425.1 Psidium friedrichsthalianum | reverse complement strand
AACTTCGAACGGTCCAGAGGTACTTTGGCTATTTTCCATTTCCGCCTCGGTTTCCAAATGAATTTTTTTGAGGTAACACCGTCCAATCCACGTCCAATCCTCACTGTAACTTTTCTGGAAATTCGATTGTCCAATTTAGGGAATTTATTTCGTGGCCACTTCCATTAATTTACAACTTTAGTAAATGCTCAGACTAACGGCGGCTTTAAGGAGATACGCGTATCGACCTGTCAGGGTCCACGTACTTTTAGTTCCTTGGCAGCCATTCCCTTTCGGTCAGTCCTCTCGAGTTGATCAGGCTCGAGTGAGATTCAATCTAAAGTGAAATAATGAAATACGTCCATTCTCATTAAATCCCCAAAATGGGTCGAAAATTCAGTCTGTTACAGTTGGGATGTTCACACTTACAATGCCACAGTCACTTCCTTGTGGTCCAATCCACTTGATGATGACATTTGGTTGTGAGGGATCTTCCTTCCTTGAGACTTAATGATCTCCATTCCCTTGTCAAAATTCTCTCTAGGATTTCTACTTCGGAGAATGGTCCGGGTACATCGGAGGGGATGACCCCACGATGTGATCATGCGAGACGAATAGAATGAAGAGGACAATGTCACAACTTTTAAAAGTGAAATGTGAAAATAAATTGACTCAAATTGGATTTTTTAACCCCGATTCGGAGTTACATTTGTGAAGGAACACATAATTTCGAATTTGATTTTTCAAGTTTGCGATGGTCATCATGAAAAAGGATTTAAAAGAAAAATGCTGACTATATATATATATATATATATATATTTGGCCTCAAATGTTATTTTTCCCTAATTTTCAAGTATTTTTGTATTTTTTGAAAAATATTAAAAAATACGAAAATTATTTTTTTGTTCAAAAAATGGTTGCTTAGACTTGGCCAAGGCTTCCAAAGTTGATTTTGTAATTTTATGAATTTTTATGGATTTTTTATTAATTTTAAAGAGAAAATGTGATTAAAAAAATCAGGTGTCAACAGATTAAACTATAAACTTTCAACAATCATCAATCAGAATACAACAAAAGTCAGATTTCAACTTCTTATTTCATTTCACATATTTCCAAAAGTTACATATTAGTTCTTTCAAGCTTACGAGCTTATAACTAGGAAGTGGGACTCAAAAGATAACCACCATGACTAATCGACATCTTACATCAAAATTTGTCGTCAGCCACTTCATTGTACAACCCAAAACTCCACCAAACTCTAATCCCAACTCCCCATTTCATTACCCCCAACTAGGCCTGTCCACCCTCAAAACTACCACTACCATCCTCATTTGGAAGTCCCAGGAGGAAGTCTTCATCCCCAACCATATACAACGTCATGAAATAGTACAAAACTGGGGCTCTGACCAAGCCTACTTCAATAGCTAGAGTACTTGCTAGTTTTTTTATTTTCACTTCGGGGGGTCACTATCCATATGGTCCTCCCAAGATGAGACACATTCTCGAGGGACCCCGTAACACAAGGTTGAAGCAGTAAGTCTAACGTGAGATATCCTTATAGTTTGAAAACCACAATTTAACAAATAGTGAGCTAACGTCTAACGAATGGATATCTAACCCAATATAATGTAAGCATAACAATTAAAACACAACATCAACAATTCATGAGTTTCAAAGCACACGCATCAAGCGTTCCACAAATGAGATTTCTTACAAACCCATGAATTTCATATGCAATGCAACACTAGCTCCTCATAATGTTTCCACAGCATCTTACTCCAGAGGCATCTCAAGCTCACAATGGTGGAGACATTCTCTGACTCACCATTGGACACATCTCGAATTCCCTCCAGCTCCCACAGGGCATTGTCGCAGCACGACAGGATACTTTTTCATTTCACCATTAAATGCCATACAATGCACACACCATGCAATCTTACCCTCAGAAGCTTCAATGCAGACAAACAAATCATATCATTCACACGATAATGCCGTTTTCAGAAATTCAATGTAGAAATCACTCATAACATGCGAGTTTTTCAAGAATATAATCATAATTTCAAATGATCGATATACGGTTCTAATGCAATCCAAACAAATTATAAAAATTAGAGATTTACTCGCCTTTGATTTTGATAATCACTTGAACTTGAGCAATTCGGTGATGGACGATCGAATGATAATGATGGACAAATGACAGGCGAATGGCTAAGGCAGATGGAAGGCGGTGGCTAGGGTGATGTGAGGGTATGGGTGGCTTGGGCAAGGTAATGGCATTCTGACGATTGTTTTCCAAAATGAACTGACATCAAGATTCTATATAGGGGAAGCAACTGGAAGCCACTCAGCTTAGGCGAGTCAGCAACTTCTGACGAGTTAGCAACTTACAACTGATCCAGACGATGACACATGTTATAGGCGGTGACACATATCCACCACCTTTCACATGTAGGACACGTGTCCAGCATGCGTAACACATGCATGGCGCATGGGACACGCATCCCTTGATGAGCCACGTAGCCTATCACATGGCCATCGCCTGCCTTGTGTTACACATGTGGGCCCTCATGCAATCTTGTCCTCGCTCAGTCCAATTTCTCATGTATTTGGCCTAGTTAGTGCCCAATTCAAATATAATAAGTCACCCTGTTATCTCGTCATCAATTTGTAATTTCACTTATCAATCATGGTTCAACTTTAATTTACTAGGATATAAGTTGACTGAGGTTTTAGGGTCATCGCAATCCTCCCTACCTCAAAAAATTTCGTCCCCAAAATTTAGCTCTTGCTCCCTCTTTCAAACAAGTAAGGATACCGTTGTCTCATAATTTCTTCAATTTCCCATAATGATTCCTCGACATCATGGTATCTCCATAATATTTTAACTATAGGGATAGTTTTATTTTGGAGGACTCGTTTCTTTCGATCTAGTTTTATTTTGGAGGACTTGTTCCTTTCGATCTAGTATCTATACTGGTTCCTCAATGTACTTAAAGTTTTTGTCAATGTCAATAGTTTCAATCTAGTACATGACTAGGGTCTGGATGATACTTTCTCAATATTGATACATGAAACACCTCATGTAATTGAGATATTATTGGTGGTAGTGCTGATCTATATGCTAAATTACCAACCTTTTCAAGTATCTTGAAGGGTTCTATGAATCTCAAGCTTAATTTTCATATTCCCCCAAATCTTGATATTCCCTTACCTTCAAGAATACATGATTGCCTACATCAAACCATAATGGTCTTCATCGTCTATTGGCATAAGTTTTCTGCCGACTCTAAACAACTTTAGGTCTTTCTCGTATAATCTTAAACGTATTAATAGTGATTTGAATCAATTATGGTCCCCATTAAACTCCATTCTCCCACCTCATTCCAACATATGGGGGTTCTACATGCTCTACCATATAAAGCCTCAAATGGAGCCATGCCTATACTTTGTTGATAATTATTGTTATAGGGAAATTCCACTAAATGTAAACTTGCTTCCTAACTACCTTCGAACTTAATAATACATGCTTGCAACATATCTTCTAGTATCTGAATTACTCTTTTAGATAGCCCATCTATTTGCAAGTGAAAAGCAATACTATATTGTAGCCTTGTTCCTAAGGTATTTTGTAAACTCTTCCAAAAGTTTGACGCAAACCTTGAATCTCGATCTAATGTTATAGTAACCTGCGCATCATGTAACCGTACTATTTCTTTAACGTACAGATTAGCAAGGTAATCTAAACTATGATCCTCTCTAACTGTTAAGAAGTGTGCACTCTTGGTTAGTCGATCCACTATTACCTATATGGAATCGTGACCTCGTGATGTTCTTGGGAGTCTTTGCACAAAATCCATTGTTATGTGCTCCCATTTTCTCTCAAGAATTTCTAATGGCTTAAGGATTCCTATTGGCCTTTGATGTTCTACTTTCACTTATTGGCACATTAGACATCTCTGACATATCTAGCGATATCCGCTTTCATACCAATCCACCAATAGTGCTGGCGAAGATTGCGGTACATCTTTGTATTCCCAAGATGAATACTATACTAACTTTTATGTGCTTTCAATCGAATTTCCTCTCTCAATTCTTTTTTCCTGGTATGCATAATCGTCATTGGAACCTTACCATTCCATCATTGTTTATGTGGAAGTCATGCTTTTTTCCTTTTAGTGTTTCTTCCTAAGTCTCTAAGATTTCAGGATTCTTTTGTCGTAACACTTTAATCCTTTGAACAATATCGGGTTCTATCCTCAAAGTTACCAAAATACGTGTGACATTTTCTATTTCCAACTGAAAGTCTGAACATGATACTTTATTCAATAGATTCCACTCTCAAATCATAATGTTTGTCACTTATGCAGACTTTTGACTAAGAGCATCTGCAACTCTATTTTCCTTCCTTGGATGGTATGGTATCTCACATTCATAATCCTTCAATAGTTCCATTCATCTTCTTTGTCTCATGTTCAATTCTTTTTGGGAAAACAAATACCTTAGACTCTTATGGTCAATATACACTTTAAACTTTTCTCTATAGAGATAGTGTTTCCATATTTTCAATGCAAAAAATGATTGTAGCCAGCTAATTCATGAGTTGGATAATTCAATTCATATGGCATTAGTTATCTAAAAGCATATGCAAAAATCCTTCCGTATTGCTTTAGGACACAACCCAATCCTTTTAGGGAAACATCATTGAATACTTCATATACTCTAGATCCTGAGGGTATAGTTAATACTAATGTTGATATTAACCTTTCCTTGAGCCCTTGAAAACCCTTTTCACATTCTTGGTTCCATATGAACTTAGCGTTTTTTCTTGTTAACTCAGTCAAGGGACTTGCAATACTAGAGAATCCATCCATAAATCTCTTATAGTAACCTGCCTATGATGGTTAAAATTTTTGTGAGCTTTAATTTTTTGGCAAGTGATGTAATTATGTACGAATAATTGTGTTGCGAATGCAAGAAGACGGATGACAATTGAACTATGAATGAAACGTTAGACTTTTGAATTATGCAATGGTTATAACATTAAATGTTTGAACCGAGATATGGACTTTGATTGCGAGTTGGTTTGAAAAAATTCAAGCACCAAAACTTGTGAGAATCCCCACATGACCGAATATCATTTTTCCCCACTATATAATATTACTCTCTCTCTCTCTCTCTCTCTCTCTCTCTCTCTCTCTCTCTCTCTCTCTCTCTCTCTCTCTCTCTCTCTCTCTCTTGTGAACTCTTGTGAACTTCCCCTCCCCTCCACCTCGTTGAATCCTCCAGAGAAGGCTCTCCCCTCCCGTGCCTTCTTCGGCCATTTCGAGCTCGCCACAGCGACAACGGTGATGGCTATCACTCCCTGACCTCAGCCTTGTCCTCGTCCAGCCTTGCCCCACCTTGCTCGAGCTTGCCACCCTCCATCTCAAGATTTCGGCCACACGATGCCAAGAGAGGAAGACGAAGACCCGAGCTTCATTCAATCGTGGATCAACTTTGGTTTCACCTTGTTTTGACTCTGAGGCAAGTGAATCTTCTAACTCCTTCATTTACTTGCCAATTTTTCGCTGGATTGAGAGTGACGTGGCATTTGAATTCGTTGGTATTTAGAAATGGAGTTTGTCTTGCATGAGCTAGAAAATAAAGTGATTCGCATGATCTATTGCTTGAGTTAGTGCCTGTGGGATGTGGGTAAGTTGTCTATAATGATGGATTGTGTTGGTTTCGTCGAATTGTGCTTGATTTGATGTTACCTGGCGTGGGGTATTTAGCCGAGTCGCGTAGGGTGTGCATGGTGTCGTGTGGTTCATCTATGGTCATGGTTGTGTGCTTGATTTGGTGGAATGAAGTGTAATTGTGAGCTTATGATCCTATGTATTACTATATCAATGTTAGGTTCATTCATTAAAGGATATGAGCACACAATGCAAGTAGTCAAGTGTGTTATGATGGTCGTCATGCTCGGTGAGCTTTGAAATTGTGTGATTGCATTGAAAGTGATAAATGATTGAGATATATGTCGGCCAATGTCCTAAGGTGTTTGACCATATGTTTGCTTGTGTCCGAACGATTTCCCGTGGGAGCTTGAGTGGAAGTTGGGAAGTCTACGACCTGTGGCTCGTTGGAATCGAGCCCTGGAGTAGGGGAATCAAGGTCTATATCCCTCGAATAGAATTGAGGTCTGTGTCTCTCAAGATTCGCATAGCCGGTGTCTCATAGACGATGAGCTAAGGTAAAATCCAAAATTGAAGCTTATGTCCCTCGTTGATATTAAAAAAAGTTGTGTCCCTCTTATAAAATGAAAGTGAAGTGAAAATTAAAGTGCATCAAAGTGTTCATTGAATTGTTTGTTCGTAAAATGAACACTTTGATGCACTTTATTTTCCTTCACTTTCATTTTATAAAAAGGGACACAACTTTTTTAATATCAACGAGGGACATAAGCTTCAATTTTGGATTTTACCTTAGCTCATCGTCTATGAGACACCGGCTATGCGAATCTTGAGAGACACAGACCTCAATTCTATTCGAGGGATATAGACCTTGATTCCCCTACTCCAGGGCTCGATTCCAACGAGCCACAGGTCGTAGACTTCCCAACTTCCACTCAAGCTCCCACGGGAAATCGTTCGGACACAAGCAAACATATGGTCAAACACCTTAGGACATTGGCCGACATATATCTCAATCATTTATCACTTTCAAGCAATCACACAATTTCAAAGCTCACCGAGCATGACGACCATCATAACACACTTGACTACTTGCATTTGTGTGCTCATATCCTTTAATGAATGAACCTAACATTGATATAGTAATACATAGGATCATAAGCTCACAATTACACTTCTTCCACCAAATCAAGCACACAACCATGACCATAGATGAACCACACGACACCATGCACACCCTACGCGACTCGGCTAAATACCCCACGCCAGGTAACATCAAATCAAGCACAATTCGACGAAACCAACACAATCCATCATTATAGACAACTTACCCACATCCCACAGGCACTAACTCAAGCAATAGATCATGCGAATCACTTTATTTTCTAGCTCATGCAAGACAAACTCCATTTCTAAATACCAACGAATTCAAATGCCACGTCACTCTCAATCCAGCGAAAAATTGGCAAGTAAATGAAGGAGTTAGAAGATTCACTTGCCTCAGAGTCAAAACAAGGTGAAACCAAAGTTGATCCACGATTGAATGAAGCTCGGGTCTTCGTCTTCCTCTCTTGGCATCGTGTGGCCGAAATCTTGAGATGGAGGGTGGCAAGCTCGAGCAAGGTGGGGCAAGGCTGGACGAGGACAAGGCTGAGGTCAGGGAGTGATAGCCATCACCGTTGTCGCTGTGGCGAGCTCGAAATGGCCGAAGAAGGCACGGGGAGGGGAGAGCCTTCTCTGGAGGATTCAACGAGGTGGAGGGGAGGGGAAGTTCACAAGAGTTCACAAGAGAGAGAGAGAGAGAGAGAGAGAGAGAGAGAGAGAGAGAGAGAGAGAGAGAGAGAGAGATAGAGAGAGAGAGAGAGAGAGAGTAATATTATATAGTGGGGAAAAATGATATTCGGTCATGTGGGGATTCTCACAAGTTTTGGTGCTTGAATTTTTTCAAACCAACTCGCAATCAAAGTCCATATCTCGGTTCAAACATTTAATGTTATAACCATTGCATAATTCAAAGTCTAACGTTTCATTCATAGTTCAATTGTCATCCGTCTTCTTGCATTCGCAACACAATTATTCGTACATAATTACATCACTTGCCAAAAAATTAAAGCTCACAAAAATTTTAACCATCATAGGCAGGTTACTATAAGAGATTTATGGATGGATTCTCTAGTATTGCAAGTCCCTTGACTGAGTTAACAAGAAAAAACGCTAAGTTCATATGGAACCAAGAATGTGAAAAGGGTTTTCAAGGGCTCAAGGAAAGGTTAATATCAACATTAGTATTAACTATACCCTCAGGATCTAGAGTATATGAAGTATTCAATGATGTTTCCCTAAAAGGATTGGGTTGTGTCCTAAAGCAATACGGAAGGATTTTTGCATATGCTTTTAGATAACTAATGCCATATGAATTGAATTATCCAACTCATGAATTAGCTGGCTACAATCATTTTTTTGCATTGAAAATATGGAACACTATCTCTATAGAGAAAAGTTTAAAGTGTATATTGACCATAAGAGTCTAAGGTATTTGTTTTCCAAAAAGAATTGAACATGAGACAAAGAAGATGAATGGAACTATTGAAGGATTATGAATGTGAGATACCATACCATCCAAGGAAGGAAAATAGAGTTGCAGATGCTCTTAGTCAAAAGTCTGCATAAGTGACAAACATTATGATTTGAGAGTGGAATCTATTGAATAAAGTATCATGTTCAGACTTTCAGTTGGAAATAGAAAATGTCACACGTATTTTGGTAACTTTGAGGATAGAACCCGATATTGTTCAAAGGATTAAAGTGTTACGACAAAAGAATCCTGAAATCTTAGAGACTTAGGAAGAAACACTAAAAGGAAAAAAGCATGACTTCCACATAAACAATGATGGAATGGTAAGGTTCCAATGACGATTATGCATACCAGGAAAAAAGAATTGAGAGAGGAAATTCGATTGAAAGCACATAAAAGTTAGTATAGTATTCATCTTGGGAATACAAAGATGTACCGCAATCTTCGCCAGCACTATTGGTGGATTGGTATGAAAGCGGATATCGCTAGATATGTCAGAGATGTCTAATGTGCCAATAAGTGAAAGTAGAACATCAAAGGCCAATAGGAATCCTTAAGCCATTAGAAATTCTTGAGAGAAAATGGGAGCACATAACAATGGATTTTGTGCAAAGACTCCCAAGAACATCACGAGGTCACGATTCCATATAGGTAATAGTGGATCGACTAACCAAGAGTGCACACTTCTTAACAGTTAGAGAGGATCATAGTTTAGATTACCTTGCTAATCTGTACGTTAAAGAAATAGTACGGTTACATGATGCGCAGGTTACTATAACATTAGATCGAGATTCAAGGTTTGCGTCAAACTTTTGGAAGAGTTTACAAAATACCTTAGGAACAAGGCTACAATATAGTATTGCTTTTCACTTGCAAATAGATGGGCTATCTAAAAGAGTAATTCAGATACTAGAAGATATGTTGCAAGCATGTATTATTAAGTTCGAAGGTAGTTAGGAAGCAAGTTTACATTTAGTGGAATTTCCCTATAACAATAATTATCAACAAAGTATAGGCATGGCTCCATTTGAGGCTTTATATGGTAGAGCATGTAGAACCCCCATATGTTGGAATGAGGTGGGAGAATGGAGTTTAATGGGGACCATAATTGATTCAAATCACTATTAATACGTTTAAGATTATACGAGAAAGACCTAAAGTTGTTTAGAGTCGGCAGAAAACTTATGCCAATAGACGATGAAGACCATTATGGTTTGATGTAGGCAATCATGTATTCTTGAAGGTAAGGGAATATCAAGATTTGGGGGAATATGAAAATTAAGCTTGAGATTCATAGAACCCTTCAAGATACTTGAAAAGGTTGGTAATTTAGCATATAGATCAGCACTACCACCAATAATATCTCAATTACATGAGGTGTTTCATGTATCAATATTGAGAAAGTATCATCCAGACCCTAGTCATGTACTAGATTGAAACTATTGACATTGACAAAAACTTTAAGTACATTGAGGAACCAGTATAGATACTAGATCGAAAGGAACAAGTCCTCCAAAATAAAACTAGATCGAAAGAAACGAGTCCTCCAAAATAAAACTATCCCTATAGTTAAAATATTATGGAGATACCATGATGTCGAGGAATCATTATGGGAATTGAAGAAATTATGAGACAACGGTATCCTTACTTGTTTGAAAGAGGGAGCAAGAGCTAAATTTTGGGGACGAAATTTTTTGAGGTAGGGAGGATTGCGATGACCCTAAAACCTCAGTCAACTTATATCCTAGTAAATTAAAGTTGAACCATGATTGATAAGTGAAATTACAAATTGATGACGAGATAACAGGGTGACTTATTATATTTGAATTGGGCACTAACTAGGCCAAATACATGAGAAATTGGACTGAGCGAGGACAAGATTGCATGAGGGCCCACATGTGTAACACAAGGCAGGCGATGGCCATGTGATAGGCTACGTGGCTCATCAAGGGATGCGTGTCCCATGCGCCATGCATGTGTTACGCATGCTGGACACCGTGTCCTACATGTGAAAGGTGGTGGATATGTGTCACCGCCTATAACATGTGTCATCGTCTGGATCAGTTGTAAGTTGCTAACAATCGTCAGAAGTTGCTGACTCGCCTAAGCTGAGTGGCTTCCAGTTGCTTCCCCTATATAGAATCTTGATGTCAGTTCATTTTGGAAAACAATCGTCAGAATGCCATTACCTTGCCCAAGCCACCCATACCCTCACATCACCCTAGCCACCGCCTTCCATCTGCCTTAGCCATTCGCCTGTCATTTGTCCATCATTATCATTCGATCGTCCATCACCGATTGCTCAAGTTCAAGTGATTATCAAAATCAAAGGCGAGTAAATCTCTAATTTTTATAATTTGTTTGGATTGCATTAGAACCGTATATCGATCATTTGAAATTATGATTATATTCTTGAAAACTCGCATGTTATGAGTGATTTCTACATTGAATTTCTGAAAACGGCATTATCGTGTGAATGATATGATTTGTTTGTCTGCATTGAAGCTTCTGAGGGTAAGATTGCATGGTGTGTGCATTGTATGGCATTTAATGGTGAAATGAAAAAGTATCCTGTCGTGCTGCGACAATGCCCTGTGGGAGCTGGAGGGAATTCGAGATGTGTCCAATGGTGAGTCAGAGAATGTCTCCACCATTGTGAGCTTGAGATGCCTCTGGAGTAAGATGCTGTGGAAACATTATGAGGAGCTAGTGTTGCATTGCATATGAAATTCATGGGTTTGTAAGAAATCTCATTTGTGGAACGCTTGATGCGTGTGCTTTGAAACTCATGAATTGTTGATGTTGTGTTTTAATTGTTATGCTTACATTATATTGGGTTAGATATCCATTCGTTAGACGTTAGCTCACTATTTGTTAAATTGTGGTTTTCAAACTATAAGGATATCTCACGTTAGACTTACTGCTTCAACCTTGTGTTACGGGGTCCCTCGAGAATGTGTCTCATCTTGGGAGGACCATATGGATAGTGACCCCCCCGAAGTGAAAATAAAAAAACTAGCAAGTACTCTAGCTATTGAAGTAGGCTTGGTCAGAGCCCCAGTTTTGTACTATTTCATGACGTTGTATATGGTTGGGGATGAAGACTTCCTCCTGGGACTTCCAAATGAGGATGGTAGTGGTAGTTTTGAGGGTGGACAGGCCTAGTTGGGGGGGTAATGAAATGGGGAGTTGGGATTAGAGTTTGGTGGAGTTTTGGGTTGTACAATGAAGTGGCTGACGACAAATTTTGATGTAAGATGTCGATTAGTCATGGTGGTTATCTTTTGAGTCCCACTTCCTAGTTATAAGCTCGTAAGCTTGAAAGAACTAATATGTAACTTTTGGAAATATGTGAAATGAAATAAGAAGTTGAAATCTGACTTTTGTTGTATTCTGATTGATGATTGTTGAAAGTTTATAGTTTAATCTGTTGACACCTGATTTTTTTAATCACATTTTCTCTTTAAAATTAATAAAAAAAATCCATAAAATTCATAAAATTACAAAATCAACTTTGGAAGCCTTGGCCAAGTCTAAGCAACCATTTTTTGAACAAAAAAAATAATTTTCGTATTTTTTAATATTTTTCAAAAAATACAAAAATACTTGAAAATTAGGGAAAAATAACATTTGAGGCCAAATATATATATATATATTATATATAGTCAGCATTTTTCTTTTAAATCCTTTTTCATGATGACCATCGCAAACTTGAAAAATCAAATTCGAAATTATGTGTTCCTTCACAAATGTAACTCTCGAATCGGGGTTAAAAAAATCCAATTTGAGTCAATTTATTTTAACATTTCACTTTTAAAGTAGTGTGACATTGTTCCTCTTCATTCTATTCGTCTCGCTATGATCACATCGTGGGGTCATCCCCTCCGATGTACCCGGGACCATTCTCGAAGTAGAAATCCTAGAGAGAATTTTGACAAGGGAATGGAGATCATTAAGTCTCAAGGAAGGAAGATCCTCACAGACCAAATGTCATCATCAAGTGGATTGGACCACAAGGAAGTGACTGTGGCATTGTAAGTGTGAACATCCCAACTGTAAACAGACTGAATTTTCGACCCATTTTGGGGGGATTAATGAGAATGGACTATTTCATTATTTCACTTTAGATTGAATCTCACTCGAGCCTGATCAACTCGAGAGGACTGACCGAAAGGGAATGGCTGCCAAGGAACTAAAAGTACGTGGACCCTGACAGGTCGATACGCGTATCTCCTTAAAGCCGCCGTTAGTCTGAGCATTTACTAAAGTTGTAAATTAATGGAAGTGGCCACGAAATAAATAAATTCCCTAAATTGGCACAATCGACAGTTTCCAGAAAAGTTACAGTGGATTGGACGTGGATTGGACGGTGTTACCTCAAAGAAATTCATTGGAAACCGAGGCGGAAATGGAAATAGCCAAAGTACCTCTGGACCGTTCGAAGTT